>PPLW03000057.1:0-84806 GCA_003707895.3 Ambrosiozyma pseudovanderkliftii
GGTGGAATAGTTGTGGAGGTGAATGGAACAGTCACAGATTCAGAAATTGGTGGAGGTGGTGGTGGAATAGTTGTGGAGGTGAATGGAACAGTCTCAGATTCAGAAATTGGTGGAGGTGGTGGTGGAATAGTTGTGGATGTGAATGGAACAGTCACAGATTCAGAAATTGGTGGAGGTGGTGGTGGAATAGTTGTGGATGTGAATGGAGCAGGTGGTGAAGGGATAGTGTAGGAAGAATTGTAATTATAAGGAGGTGTGATTGGGGAGGATGATGGAACGAGTGGTGAAGAAAGTGGAACACTTTCGGAGATAGGTGGAGGTGGTGGAGGAACCGTAGTGGAAGTAAATGGAACAGGAGGGGATGAATGCATCTTGGATGAAGATCGGACACTAGATGACGCTGGAATACTCTCTGAGATAGGTGGAGGTGGTGGTGGAATTGTAGTTGTAGTAGAAGTAAATGGAACAGGAGAAGAGGAATGCATCTTGGATGAAGATGGGACACTAGATGACGCTGGAACACTCTCTGAGATAGGTGGAGGTGGTGGTGGAATTGTAGTAGAAGTAAATGGAACAGGAGAAGAGGAATGAACCTTAGATGATGTAGAACGACGTTTTGATGATGTTGAAGGAAGTGAAGAACTGACAGTGGTGGAATGGCACTCACTTGGTAATGATGAACCAGCTAATTGCCAAATAGTGTCAGCAAAGTTAACATTATTTCCATCAGGACCTTCAATAGAGAAGGATAAAGTTGCAGTCTTTTTAATATTGATGTAAACCAATCTCATTGGGTAATATGAACCTGCTTCTAAGTACACAGTCTGAGTAATTGATTGTGTGTTCTGTTCGTAAGGCTTAATGACAAACATAATGCTAGAATTTTCATTTCCAGGAGGTAAAACAGATGGTGTACAACAATCAAAGGCATCTTTACCTAACCAAACCATGGCACCATCATCGATAGAATCCAAACTGAACGTGTACACACCAGATTCCTTTGGTTTGAAGTAACCAGTGAATTCTGCAACAAAATTCGTAATCTGAATACGTTGTCCAAACAAAGTACCCCAAGCTATATTATCTGTTTCGTGCTGGATATCAAAGCTTGGGTCGGTCACTCCACTTTGTTTTCCATAAAATTCATTAACCGTATATGAACCACCGTAAAAACCTGGGTTGCTGAAATCTGATCTATCATCATTTTTATAATTATAAAACTTCACATTAAATCCTGGAGTTAGATCAGTTTTACTGAAGGTGCAACCATAACTTGTACCTCCTCTACCTCCATCGTCACCTCTGGCCAAGGCTGATAGCGATAGTATTAGAGCAGCGAATGGAAAAATCATAGTTAATTGATATAGAGTCTATGATGTATAACTAATTAAATAAAGAACTAACTGAAAAAAATGATACGGTTCTCAATAGCAAAAGAAAATAGTTCATGAAGAAAGGAATTGAAAGCATATTTATACACAGAACAGTTTTATGTTTAATTGAGTATCTCCTCAGTGGCTACTACATAACATAAAACCTAACTTAAGTTAACTTAACGACACCTAACTTGGTTGGTTTAAGCAACGCACTTTCATCATTGTAGTGCGTTGGGTCTTCTATCCTTCAGCATGTAATAAGCATCATCAACTATTAATGGTAGCAAATGCTGAATGTAATCCTGAATAATAAGATCGATCGAATGCATAACAACGAAAAATTGTTCATCTGCAGAATGGGTATTTTAGGAATTGTGTGTGTTATTATTAGAAGACTTCTTTGAGATTGATCCACATTGTTATGATTGTTCTGGATCTACTGACGTAAAACAATAAAACTAATGAATTTTAGAGCCCCTTTACCGTTTCAATAAGCAAATTGTAACTTATGGACTTTAGTTCATACTATTTTCTACAAATTTCTTTTAAATCAGAAATACAATAGACCAAATGAGACTCCATCAAAATTTTGATCAACATCATATTAATTTGTGAGATTTGAAAAAAAAAAAATTTTTTTTTGTTGATTTTGTGAACCGTTACCGTTTGAGTGGAATCTAAAAAAAAAAAATTCGTGATTAAGAAATTTTGCTTAAGAAACAAATTAGAAAACTTCTCTCTTAAACCTAAAGTTACTATTACAGAACCGCAAACCAGGTAATATTTGTTGTTTAATTTTAGTTCTTATTCGTTTGATTTCTTCATTCGGTCATAACTAATGAGATCTATTCGATCGAATGAGATGGAATGAATGATACTCATAAATGAGCAGTGGTGAAGACTATTTGTCACGCTGTGTTAATTGACATTTGATGATTGAGCAATGTATTGATTGACAACTGATTTATTCTGTCATTTATAAAACTTGAAATATAATTTGTTCCTGAGTAAGAAGAAAGACCGAAACGAAAATGGATTTTTGGTTTTTTTTTTTTTAAAAAAAAAGTTCGCTTTCTCCTTCCATATGAAAACCGCCGTACAGAAGATTCATTCAAAACAGATTTTGTAATTCTGGCCCCACTAATTGCATTAAAGTGTACACTGTTCACAATGACTACGTGCATATTTGTTTGTTAAAATGTAATATATGTACATCGTGTCGTTCGTTACGTGTGTACCTTATGTAATACATCAGAAACGTTCTAATTGTGAACGATTTCGGTTTTACCACTATTTCAAATTTTTTTCATGTGTCAAAAAAAAAAAATTTTTTTCGGTATAATAGAACTCTACTTTAATGTAATACATATATTTTTGCTTTAATTTTTGTATGTTTGTTTGTTTTTCCTGTCATCCCCGCAATGAGAGACTCCTAAGCTTTATGTTGGTGATAAGAATGAGAAATGTAATCTATGTAGCATTGATGTCTAATTAACATGTACAAATTTCCAAATTCAAAAGTGGAACAAAATAGTATGCATGGAAAACATCCATCCACCAATAATTTTGGAAAAGAATATATCAATACCGTTGGTCTGACAGGAGTAGGTTTACATCTGCAAATCAAAAGAACCCTCGGGTGTATTGGTATTGTTAATAACAATTGTCCGTTTTCTAACCCAACCCACTCCAAAAGGTGTACTAACCAAAACCAAAAAATACAGTGTCCTGTTAGAACATGAACCTACACATAAGTGTACTTCTAGTTGATATTTTCCATCCAACCATCCAGAAATGGAACAACTTTTGACCAAATAAAATAACAAAATAACACTTTTACCAAAATTTAAGCATTTGCTTGTTGAAAAAGTGCAAATTCTGCACTAGTGCTGATTTTTTTAGGGTTATTGGGAGGGAGTTTCGTTTTTTTTCTTCGGTTTTCTTAAACATTTTGTTCTTTTGCTGTTGAATAAGTTCTTTCTAATCGAAAAAGTTTCAACTTGTCATTGAACTTCTAATAGTGTCTATAAATAGATCGTATAAGTATCTGATGTTCAACCATAGACATAGTTTTATCTTTCAGAACTACAAATACACAATCACTCGTAGATGAAAAGTATTTAAGCAACATCAATAAATCTAGAAAAAGTCGGTTTTCAGATTCCGTGTTATTGTAAATTGTATTTTGTTTAAATGATTGTGTTTCGGGTGCCGCCTTGTATAGTCAAAGATTTTTCCGGTAACTAATGGATAGACAATGATAATTTATTATGCATTCAAAATGAGTTTATCACGACTATAAACCGCAAATATTGTGATTTGTTGATGTTTATTGTTTCATTACTTCTATGATGCTTGTTCTATAATTAGTGGAGAATTTATTTGACAAATCTCTCCTAGTTTGATGCATTGTTCGAAGTACATTGACAAACTGGTAAAGGAATCTTCCCGATTTCATTGAAATATACAAGAAGCATCCTTTTCTAAAAATTGATCACCCTGTCTGAACAATAGAATTTGTTTTTTTTTCACGAAATTTGACGTAACTGTTCTGTGTATAAGGAAAATATGTAAGAAAAATTACCTTCAATTCATTAGTAGGCAAGTAGTGGGAGTCGGAAAAAAAAACCAAAACAGACAGCTTCTTTTTCAATTTTTACATACACTAAACAAACTTGTGTTCCAGTTGATATTCATTGTTTGACTAATCATTAGATGCTTATGGGATAAATCATGAAGGAGTCCTATAAATGTTTTTTTTTATTGTATTACTTTAATTCATAGAGCTGCAAATATATTTGTAAAATTCTTAGAATTCTTAAAATCTTTTATAAATTGATTATTACGAGGTTTTTAGCAATTATATTATTCACACTATCATTAAAAATCTTGTTCAAATTTGATCTATAACTCTGAATATACATACTTAAAGTTTAACCAATAACCGGAATATAGTATATGCCCTTGGTTGCTTCATTTGTACCTTTTTAAGATAGAAATTGTAAATAAACCGGGTTCTCATTATCTAGGATACCCGTGTTTTTGAATTGACAGAATTCAACCTAGAAGAATATATTAAACGCTGCGCTCAAACACATACAAATACGTATAAATTCACATTATGTATTATCTTCGTATTACTTTATACGTAGTATATTTGAATTCACCTAATAAAGTATATAGCTATACTTAATATACACTCATATGGCGTATGTTATTGTTGATAACATTGATTAAGTGATTTTAAGAATTTTTACTGACATTTAAATTTTGCAATTTAAAATATTGAATAGTGACCCACCTTTAGGTTATGTTACTCCTAAATTCCCATCATTAGCTTGGCCTAACATCAAGGGGGACAGCAATTTCAGTTATTTGTACCATTCGAATGATATTTGGAGATTCACCGTTAGTTGGTCGTTGATACTAATGGTTGCGGTGTATGGATCATCTGGATTGATAACGTTCTACACCCATTACAATTCCCCTAATTACGAAGAAGTGATATCTAAAAGGAAACGCCAATTTTCTCCGTTCCCCAGTGATATGAATGACAATAATCATAAAACACTACCAAATTCAAACCATGAATTAATTAATGATCCATATACAGTGCTCACCACAGCTCCACAACGATTCTATTTATTTCTGATGAGAAGAAGACATTTATTTATTGTGTTCTTCATTTATGTGTTTATGGGTGCTGTGCAGGCCTTTGTGTCTGGTTCATTGGTTGGCCTTCTTATTGGTGCAATTTATAAGAGTGGTGAATTTAACATGAACACTTGGATTCCATTGGTGTATGCAATTATCATCGTCTTATACCACGTTACAACATCCTACTCATTGACAAGTGCCATTCTATGAACCTGGTGCTGAACCTTGATAGATACTCAGACTTTTCTACGCATGATTTATATTCATTCACTTATATACTTTAATACAACTGGTAAATGCGTTTAAAATTAGGAATAATTAATAAGTAGTGATAAATTCCAACAGCAAATCTCGATAATAAAGCAAGTAACCCATAAAACTAATAAAAATAAAAACACAGAAGAAACAAAAGAGTAGAAGAACAACAACAATAAAAAAAGAGAATAATGTACAAAAAAATAAACAGTTAAGAGAAAAGAAGAATAAAAACAAATTGAAAAAAAAACTCTAGAAAAGCACAACTCGAAACAAATGGGAAACACCGAATGAAAAAAAAAACATAAATCAAACCAAAATTATTACGAGTACCAAATCCCTGAGATTGAATTTTGATAAATTCAACATTTAATACTCCAAATTATGCATCAAAACAGTACATCTTCACCTCACCATTTTGCAGACCACAGACAAATCTGGAATCACCTAAAGCGACACAACTCACAGGAGAGACATTTCCACCAAAGGTGTGCATGCATCTACCAGTTTGTAGATCCCAAACCTTGACCGATTTATCATGGGCTCCACTAACAATTCTAAATGTATCCGCAGCGATGGACCAGACACCTTCAATATGCCCGAATTGAGTTCTAACACATTGCCCAGTTTTAATGTCCCACAACTTAATAGTGTTATCTAGGGAACATGATAACAAATGGGTTGGCAAGTCTGGTCTTTCAGATAAATTGTACTCATCTTCACTAGTAGTATTGGTAGTAACATTATTAGCAGAAGATGCATTATTATTTGAACTTGGAGATGAACCATCATCAACCTCAGTGACTAAAGTATCCTTGACGGTGAAAGGAATGATACTCTGAATAGGACCGATGTGTCCATTGTTTTCAACACCACCTAATATTTTTAAGCAATTATTAGTTTCCAAATCCCAGATCCTGATCGTTCCATCCTCAGATGCAGAAAAAACAGTAGATGATTTTGGATGTAACTTCACACAAGACACACAATCCGTATGACCTCTTAATGTGTAACAAGTCATAGTTTCCACATGCCAGACCTTTATGGAGTTATCAGCAGAACCAGAAACAATGACTTTTTCATGGAAATCAACACTAACAACTTCCGCTTGATGTCCAGTGTAAGTGGAGATACAATCCCCAGTTCTATAATTCCACACTTTAATGGTATAATCTAAGCCACCAGTTATCAATTTTTGATCATCAAAAGCCAACGTCTTAACAGCTCTTGTATGACCCTTTAAGGTTCTGATCAATTCACCGGTTTCCACATTCCATATCTTAATCGTTTTATCATAGGAACCAGTCATCAATAATTTAGCGTTATCATATTGACAACATAAGACACCATCCTGATGACCCTTAAAGTTTTTAATGGTGTAAATACCCTTTCTCCAATTTCTTTCAACTTGATACCGTTCGGAGTAAACAGCCTTCCAAGGCCTTGTCTTTCTCATTAATTTTTGTTTTCTGCATTTCTCTGAAATAATTTTACAATCATCAAGCTTTGGAGGTAAAGCGTCAAGTGAATTTTCACAGCTGGAATCAACTTCTTCAATTTTTCTCTTTTTAGAACATAATGAGGCATGTGTTGAAGTCGGAGAAACACTGGTTTCTTGCTGTAATTTCTTGACAGCCATTAAAGGCAAACCCCAACCACATTGGGGGCATTTTCTATCAATATGTTGTTCACACATGTACTTCCAAACTCGATCATCATCCGCAAGTTGTTTCCACTTGGTAGAAACTTGGGCTGCATTACAAAGTGATTGACAATCTAAATAACAAAGAATCTTTAATGCTAACTCAGAAGGTAGCGTCTCAATAAAATCAATTTTAATTAATTTCGCCACTTCTTGGGAAATCATTGACAATTGAGGAAAGCAACATTGGGTTAACAACCCTTGTAAGATTAATGATCTATGCTGGTTAGGAGCAGCGGAAAAAATAGACCAGACATGAGTCACAGCTTCCTGGTCTTGTCTTGGTAATTTTTCCAATTGTTTTTGAATGTCAGTCATCTTAGATTCATCCACTGATTTATTGCATCTCACATTTGGATTGTGTCTGTAGCAATATTTATGGTTGGAATTGTATTCGTCATCGTCATCGTGATCATTATGATGATCGGCATGTTGATGAAGATGAAGATGTGTGTTGGAAGACTTCGAGTTTTCTTCAGCGATGTGACTACTTAAAAATGTATTCACCACAGTACTTGTACTCGCTGGAGCTGATGATTGTATCGTGATGTTACCATTTGATGAAATAGCGTTGTCTGATAAGGATGGTGATGCAGATCTAGAAGCAGGAGTGGAATCTCTAAATACAGGATTTGTCAAAGAATGTAGATGAGGTGTGGTAGGGGTAGATGAAGATCCTGATGAAGACCCTTTCCCGTTTTCTGACGATGTTCCTTCAAAGTACCTCTGCTGCGAAGGTATTCCAGAGTTAGAAGTGGATGATGGAGACGATCCTGATGAAGGGGAAAGGATTTGATGTAAATGACCGTGGTTATTACAAGCTTTCTGTAAATCCATGGATGAGCTGATTGATATGTATAATGATTAATATATGTTAAAGAGAGACAACAACGTGAAACCGTGTAACAGATGGGTATAAAAAAAATTCAAATGCTATGTTATATTGAAACTATGGCTCACTCTTTTCCTTCAAATCAAGTATAGAGGTACAAATAGTTCTTTGCAAATGACAACGATAAACTGATTTTCAATAGAGATAAATTAAATGGAAAGAACTCAATAAATAAGTGCCGGAAGATTTATATATATATATATATATATATGAATATAATAAACGTCGGCTAATTTTTATGTCAGACAGGGAACAACTTATCATCAAGGGATAAAACCTGTCAAAACCACTATATAATAATGTGTTGGTAACCCTTTCGACTATTTTTTTATGTGTTTTTTCTCAAACAGAAAAAAAAAAGACGCCATGGTTTCGATCACTGTGGCTGTAAAATATCAACGGATTTACTGCGGGAACGGGGATAGGAAAATTTAACTAGGCTGTGTACCTTTTTCCTTTTTTTTTGAGTGTCTCACGTGAGTTGATCAGCAACTTTTGATCTTCGGGAACTGTTCAGAATGGCTTAAATCGACTACTTAATTTCGGTCGATCGACGTATAATTTAATTGACTTTATTTCTAGTTTTTTTTATTTTATTTGTACGTTCTAAAGATATATTTACCAATTGGTATATTTGTTATATTTTACAACTACAAATCCAAAATAATCAAAAAGGTAATACCATTGCAAATATAGATATGTCTAACGATTACGATTTGGAAGAGCCATTAACTTCAACTGCAAGACCATGTATGTATTAAAGTATGATGAAATCGATGGAAATCATTGAAGTAATCATCTGAACCATAATTGTGGAACTTTTCAAATAAAATAAAAGGATAATGTTACTAATAATTGTATAAAACCATCGTCATTTACATTTTGTTTCAACTTCTTTCAAGTTGCAAAAAAGTTCATGATGATTCTCAAAAGAAAAAATCAATCAAGTGACCGATTCAGTTATAACTGTTCGTATAATAAAGTCATTCCCGTATAGAAATGTTAAAAATCATATTTTCCCACATGTTGATTTGAAAAATTCAACTGCTAAGCAATTATTTAATTTAATAATAAATACTATTAACACAACTGGGGCCCTAAGACCTTACAGAAATGTCGATTACGATACTTTGAAAATTTACACACATGCCCATGGATCAAAGACGATGAACCTTGTGATAAACATGGAACACGATGATGATTGGATTCTTGATTTAACTAATGATGAGAAATGTTTAGTCGATTACGGTATTGAAAATGAAACAGAGATTAGTGTTTTCAACAAAGAACAATATGAATTGTTTAAAAAGAATCCAGAGGAGAAATGGTAAATGGGATTAACTCCACTATTGTTCCTCTTTCTCAATACTTTTTATAGAGTTTTTACAGATTAATATTTACCAAATAGTTTCACATTTGATAGACTTTTAGATCCATATATGTAACAACGATGTATGGATTTAATTGCAAAACATCCTTACACCGATTCTTCTTAATTCATCAAACTAACAAAGTAAAAAGGCATAGGACCACAAGGTTATAGTAATGGTCCACTACAGTACCTATAACTATTGAATGTGTAAAAATTAAAGAAAAAGAAAGTATTATATATATATTATTCATTAGATATCACTGAAAAAAGTTTTGGGAGTTAGGCGATAAAAGAATGGACGTACTTGAAATGAAGAACAAAGAGGTTGTAGTATGAACACTCTTATAATAATAATGCTGCAGCAGCTAAACCGAAGCCGGCAACACCGGCAGCATGCAAGCTAGCACCTGCATTACTATATGATGGAACAGTTGGGGCACATTCAGAAGCACAAGTAGTTGAGTAAACGGTACTTGCATCAGTTTCGGTGGAGGTAGTAGCTTCAACTGATGAAGACTCTGGAGCTGGAACAGAAGATGAAGTTTCTGGAGCTGGAGCAGAAGATGAAGTTGCTGGAGCTGGAGCAGAAGAGGAAGTTTCTGGAACAGCAGAAGAAGTAGCAGCCGGAGTGCTGGTGCTTTCTGGAGTGGTAGTAGCTTCTGGAGTAGTAGTAGCTTCTGGAGTTGTTGTATCTGCTTCTGGGGAAGTGGTGGTTTCACCTATGTCCATACCGGACATGTCCATGCCAGACATATCCATACCTGACATATCCATACCTGACATGTCCATAGCAGCTTCTGCTTCTGCTAATGGAACTGCAATTGCAGTCATAGATAAGATAGCAGCTAAGATAGAATATTGGAATAGCATTTTGTTTTGAGTTTTCTAGTAAATTGGTTGACAAGCGAGTGACAATTATCTGAATTAATTAAAATAGGAGCATAAAAAGCTACTTTGAAACTAAACTTCTACAATTGGGAATTATATGCTACTTAAATAGCATAAGTTAAGCTCATCTTAGGTTGCCCCATATGTTCAAGTGAAATATAAATAAATAATTAGCTCTTTTTCATTCTCAATGGATACCAAAGATATCACTCGGAAACAATTGGATGAGAATAAATGAAATTACTGACAATTTGTTGTAAAAATTGAAATATCAAGTCATATATAACCTAAAATGGATAAAACGTGAGAACATTTTACCCATTAGATTTTTTTTTTCGTTTTTAATAATTTGCTCACTATATCACTTCTTGGGGAATCATCTTAAGTGGTCAGACCCAAAACAAGTTTTTTTATAAGTTCTATTTCAACACACAACAGCAGTATAAACTATGAAAGTGGTCTGTAAATATTAGTAAATTCATTAATATGGACCATAAATTGTCGGTAAACAGAGAGTATGGAGACAAAGAAAAAACCAACAGAGAAAATGAAAATGAGTTAAACAATCGTTAGAAGAGCAAATTCAAATAACCGCAACAATCAGGGAGTTTAAACTAAATTAATTGGCTCTCCAAAACAAGTAATTTCTCTATTTCCTTCGCTATGATGTTGTGTTTACTTTGTTAGCAGAAGGCGAACTGTTGACATTAAATCAACTTCAACTTAACAAGAAGTTTGGTAGGGGACAGTTAGTACTTCATCTGTAACACATTCTCTAATTATTGTTTTTGTGAACGTGACTAAAATTGTAAATACAGAAAATTACCGATTTCATTATTAGAAAGGCATTTTGAGTTATTTGCTCGTAATGAAGAACGGTATATTTGAAAATAACAACAACACTCAGAGCATCTCTGTTATGTTGATTGATGGTTCACATGTTTTTGTTTCCTTATGGGAATTTTACTAAGTCTCAGTTTGTGTTCAGAGTAAAATGTAGATCTCTCAAATTAAGAAAGTAAATTCAATGACGAGTATTACCATTCAACAGGGGCAGGACAATATTGATGTTTTATTCTCTTTTATTTTCCCTTATTATTTTAAAGGGTTTGCTTCAGCATTTCTTATAAACTAAACATTCTAATCATTCATTGCAGACATATGTATATTCACCCCTACTTAAAGGTCCTCACTCAACAATAATAACATAGAATCTATTGATAGCTGAGTTATAAAACAAGGCATAGGCTGGATATATCTTATATTATCAACGATGTGTTCTTAGATGTGCTAAATAACCCAGGAGGTTTTTACTCAATCTGAATTGAGGAAGGTACCTTATTAGTTTAAACTTATGCAAGTGAGATTAAGTGAGATTATTCAATGTTTCATTGTGCACTTGTTTAAATTACTGTTTCATTGAAATAAAATACCTGTCAAAATTGAAAAGCTGTTTAGTATAAAACACATGCAGGGTCCTCATATGTCTAAATATTGACAATAGCAAATGGGCGGGGAGGGGAATAAGACCGGGTGAACGCCGAGACGAGACCAAAAGTTGCAAACGAAAATGAGAAATGAGCACACAAACAAAACTATATATATAATAATATAGATGCCTCGATTCACTCATACAGTCATTGTGGTTTGAGTTTGGAAATAATCCACCACTGTGGGAACAAGTTTGTGGCTTTATATGGGTATGCAATATTCTGCACAATGGTATCAATGACAACAAATATATCATTATGAGATAGCCATTCACACAATACAACTATATATAATACAATGAAAGTGTCTTAATGTGTCAATTGTTAATGGCAGAAACAAAAGTCAAGATTTGCAACTTTGTGCATTCATTATCAGAATTTGACACATAAACCTTTTATTTCGTTCACATTCGATAAAATATTCTATAACTGTTAATAAAACTAGTTTATCATTATATTTATTTATAACTACTTAAAACAATTGAAGCACACATACTCACTCACACATATATATATTATTATATAGGTATGTAATATATGATACAATTGCGTAACGACTCCTCACCAGCGATTAATGTGTTTAAATAGCAACTGTGGAGTACACGTCCTTAACAAATGTGCAGCATCTCACCCCATCAATTTTCGGATTAGCCGACGATTTAATGTTTACTACAATAATTAAACAGAAAGCATACGATAATACAATTGGAATACTTGAAACTTCTAATGATTCAACTACTCGGACAATTAAAAAAGTTATAACTTTTGTGTTCAATTCCATTTATGGCTTTATATTAGTTCCACAGTGGTATTAATTGGTGACTGTTTCTTGATTTATCGAGTCGTTTGACTTTATTATGTGATTATTTAAATTTAAATTTAAATTTTGCATTGTTATGTATGCCTTTTATGTTGTAATTTGGTGTTCCCAGTCTTGTTTGAAAATGTTGTATATTTGAACATAATAAAACCTTTTTGTTTCTTTTTTATTAAATTATACCAATGGAACTGTGGTTATATAGAATGACCAATTGCTAACATTGCTATTAATCGAAGATTAGAATTTAACATTCATATGTTGTGAATATCTTTAAATATCCATATATCTCAATATTATAAATCAAATTAAAATAATACAAAAACGAAAGATTAATTCTTATCTTTTTCGTCAAAAAAGAAGCATTCCTCAAAATCTAATTAGTTAGCCACGAAACTTGTTCTTTTGTAATCTAGCAATGGAACAAATAGATGTTGACGATTATCAGTTTAAGAAAGGAGATGAAGTTGAATACGGAGATGTTGCAGCAGCAAACAGTGTTACAATAAACAAGGAAGATGAGTATTCAGGTAATTCCCAAAGAAAGGACAACTGGTTCACCAGATTCAAAGATGGATTCAAGCCAATTGACATGAGTGGCATGGATCCAAACTTATCAATGCTGGAAAAGGCCAACATCTTATCAGCTAACACTCCAGCTGAAAGAGCCATGAAACCGAGACATTTGAAATTAATTGCATTGGGTTCATGTATTGGTACTGGTTTATTTGTTGGTGCGGGTACTACTCTTCGTACTGGTGGTCCCGCTGCTGTTATCATTTCATTTGTGCTTGTCGGTGTTCAAATTTATTGTGTTGTGCAATCATTAGCTGAATTGGCTGTGACCTTCCCGGCTGCTGGTTCCTTTGTCCAATACAACAGTAGATTTATCTCCCCTGCGGGTGGTTTTGCTACTTCCTGGGTTTATACGATTGATTGGATTTGTGTCATGCCCTTAGAATTGGTGGCTGGTGCGTTGACAATTGGGTATTGGGATCATAAAACAAATTCTGCAGCGTATGTTATTATATTTTATGCGTTTATCTTCTTCATTCATATCTTTGGAGCTAGAGGTTACGGAGAATCTGAGTTTATCTTTTCATCCATTAAAATTGTCACAGTGATAGGTTACATTATTTTAGCAATTATCATTGATTGTGGAGGTGCCCCTAAAGGTGGGTATATTGGTGCGCATTATTGGCATGATCCTGGCGCTTTCTCAAATGGATTCAAAGGTGTTTGTTCAGTGTTTGTTACAGCGTGTTTTGCTTTTCAAGGAACTGAATTAACAGCCTTGGCTGCGGCTGAAACTACTAATCCAATGAAAACCATTCCATCATCTACAAAACAAGTGTTTTGGAGAATTGTTCTCTTCTTTTTTGTTTGTTTAATTGTGATTGGGTTAGTTGTCCCATACAATGAACCGAGATTGTTAGGTTCGAGTAGTTCAGATGCTTCCGCTTCACCATTTGTGATCTCAGTTAAAAATGCTGGTATCAAAGGCTTACCTTCTGTGATCAATGTCGTTATTATGTTTTCTGTCACTTCTGTCGGTAACACTGCTGTGTTTGCCACATCTAGATGTGTTGCAGCATTAGGATATCAAGGATACGCTCCTGCAATTTTTGGTTACATCGATAGAGAGGGTAGACCATTAGCTGGTTTAATTGTCGCTTTATTCTTTGGTTTATTGTGTTTCTTGGCTGCTTCAAAGGACCAGGCACAGATTTTTACTTGGTTGATGTCTATTTCTGGTATGTCAACTGTTTTCTCTTGGGGTTCCATTTGTATTTCTCACATTAGATTTAGAAAGGCCTTAAAACGCCGTGGTAGAAGTACTGATGAATTAGCTTACCTTTCTAGAACTGGTGTTTGGGGTTCATACTACGGGTTAACACTAAGTTGTTGTACATTAATTGCCCAATTTTGGATTTCTCTGTTTCCCTTTGGCAAAGATCCAAATCCTAAGGATTTCTTTCAAAATTACTTAACTATTCCTACATGGATCACTTTCTTTTTAGGGTACTTAGTATGGCATAAAACATTCACTACTTGGGTTCCTATTGATGAAATTGATATTGATAGTGGTAGAAGAGACATAGACCTCGATGTCATCAAACAAGAGCTTGAAGAAACTAAACAATATATAGCAAGCCAGCCATTTTATTATCGTGTGTACAAATTCTGGTGCTGAGAAATTTTAACTTTTCGCACAAAATCACCTAATATTTATATTGTAAGCTTTTCGAAACACCCACAGAAATATTGTTTAATATACATCTACATATAAACAAAGTAAAGTAAAGATTTTAAATTCAAACAACTACATTGAATAAACAATTTAAAACTGTGCATACGGAAGGAGGGGGAGTAACCCTTCTAATCCTTTTTTTCTTCCTCCGCAAGTGGCATATCTCTGCTTTCACTGTCAAGAACGTCTTCAGGGGATAAATTAGACTTAGGACCATGGAACACTTTACGTTTGTATACCAGAAAATAGATTATTGTTAGAATCCAAGTACCTGATGTTAGAACACAAGTGTAGTTCATGTCCTTCTTGTCGACATGTTTTGTAGCAGGGAACATACACAGAACTAAAATGAAGATACCCCATGAACATGTGATCCATCCAACAATTGGAGACAACACTGGTCCCAAGTAGAATGGGCCAGGTTTGAATCTCTTTCTACCTGAAGTTAGTCTCAGTAACACTGGGGTGCACCAAGCAGTGTAATTACCGGAAACAGCAAATGAGAAAAGAGCATTTGCTGCTGCTGAACCGGCGAGACAAAGACAACCCACCATCAAAGCCACACACATGGCAAAAATAACAGCTCTAATAGGAACTCTTAACTTTTTATGAACCACTTTGACGATGGATGAAAATGGTAACCCATCATCTCTAGCAAATGCCCAAACTTGTCTTGATAACGCTGTTAGGATAGATGCAGCACATAACCATTGGCAAACAGCAGTTAATGACATTATAGCAATTGCCCATTTTTTTCCTAAAGCATCATACACAATTTGGGCGAATGGAAAACCAGTTCCAGTTTCTAAAACTGCGCTAACATCAGGACGCATACAAGACATTAAACAAATAATGCAGAACCAAGAGATGTATCCAACAACAGTGACAGAGGAGATGATGCCGATTGGAACTCCATAAGAAGCGTTTTGTGCCTCTTCAGACATATGAACACAAGAATCAAAGGCACCAATACTCCAAACAGCAGTCATCAATGCTAGACAAAACTCCCAACCAATTGTCCAGTCTGAGTGATTTTGCACATTACCAAAGATGAAGTCCCTTCCTCTTAAACCGGCATCTTTTGAAGACGCACCAGTTGGTAGAGCTATCCAAACCAAAACGATCAAAAATGTGTTAAGCAGTGACGAAATAGATTGCAAAGTGGCCACGGAGTGAGAACTAAAACACGTACAAATAGCTTGAGTGACAACACATGCTGCAAAAATACCATATGTTTTCCCATCAGTGATCTCAAAATCACCATCCTTTTGAATGAAAATTGCTGCCAAAATTTGTTCAGCATTACCATAGGCAACGGAGACAACACCAGAACATAGAGCCATAGAATTTGTTAAACCAATGAAATACGAAAAAACGACTCTCCAATTCTCCGGGGCATAATAATACGTCCAGAAATACAATCCACCAGATGTTGGAATAGCTGAGGCCAATTCAGACATAGACAATGCGATACACATAATGAAATGCATGGCAATGAACCAACCCCAAACAAACCCAGAAGGACCAGCAGATAACCCTGTAGATGTCATAGATGCGACACCAGGGATGATACCCATGACAGAATATGCTATACCAAAGATTTGATATGTGTGGAAACTTCTTTTCAACTCTTGCTTGTAACCGATTTCAGCTAACAAATCTTCATCGTTGGCTACTTCTTTAGCATCAATCTCTCTTAAGGCTGATTGGTTGCTCAAAATATCTTCTAAACCATTATGAAACCTGGAATGGATGTTTTTCAAAGTGCCTGCACTTTGTATGGGTTGAATAGTGTCCTTCATTGTGTGCAGTGTTTCAAATGAAGATATTTATGATTTTTAAGGAATTACAATGGATCCGTTGAAGAACAGAAAAAACAACAAACACACAAATCAGGATTGATTACCTTTATATATTCAAATAACAATAGAAATCCAGGGTCATGGATTAATCTCTGTTAATCAAACGAGGAATCATCTACCTTTGTTGGCATTGTACCCCCCCAGAAACAGTATAGTAATTAACTAAAAATGATCCAAATGAGCCATCCATCTCGCGCTATTTGTATTCCTATTGTTGGTTTTCGTTATCAAAGTGATAAGAATTGGGATGTGAAATCTGATAGGGAATTGTCGGTTTCTATAAGATTTAGTTTAGATGTTAGCGGCTAATCCTAAGACCGGAGATGCAAATTAAAATCCCGCCAAGACATTGTTTTGAGTTTCTCAATTAGGTGCCAGCTTATAAAAGGCCCCAAAATAACGACGGACCACATTCTTAAACAAAGTGATTATACTTTTTTCAAGATTTCATTGCTGTACATAAATGCCAAGCTGGCGGTTAAATATATTGATACACTGACTTCGAGTTCATCAATTTATTACGTCTACACTATTGCTTCACAACTGAAGATATATTTTAAGTCTTACGAAAGTAAATAAAATTACGTTACATCATTTTTTGCCGTAGTATAGTAACATTATTTAGATATTCCGTATCTGCCAAGTCAATGCTCTTTTTTATTTTGTAAAATAAGATAAAGATCTATTTTACTAGTCCTGTATGTTCAACCTATCCATTAGAAGTTACAGAATTTCTCCTTTATCTTTCATTAAGTTAATCAATGTCCCAAGGATAAATATTCTTGAATCTATGGCACTGATATGAACATTTTTCATGCTCAAATCTATGAAAGTATTATCCTGAACCGTTAAAATTCTAGACAATAACAGGGCAGACATTGCAAGCACTAAGACCCCACAATCAGATCCATTAATTTGTTGTGGTGCGTACTTATCAGTGATAACATCAAATCCAAACCCATAATAAATCTCTATTTTTTTCACCAAATTCAAAGTTTCACGTTCATTTGCAAGATACATTGAATCATACACAAAACATTTCTTATCCATAGGGCAACAAAGTAACAATGACCAATGAGAACCACCTTCAGCGACGTCAAGATCCTCATTATCATTCACAGGCATGAACACAAAACTTGAGTCACCTATAGGTGGTAACACATCCTTCAATTCGTTTGGGTCAGGATGGTGTGCTAATAAAAACACAAATGTTGGCATAAG
Organism: Ambrosiozyma pseudovanderkliftii; assembly: GCA_003707895.3. Taxonomy (NCBI): domain Eukaryota; kingdom Fungi; phylum Ascomycota; class Pichiomycetes; order Pichiales; family Pichiaceae; genus Ambrosiozyma; species Ambrosiozyma pseudovanderkliftii. Next base: position 17,784 of record PPLW03000057.1, read on the forward strand.
CAAAATAATACTGTTTTCCTGATCTGATGGATTACCATACTTCCATCTTGATTTCAAAATTGGCACCTTCTGAAATCGAGACAGATATTCATACATAAATGACAAGTTGTTATCATTCAACCATTCATCATCCAGTAGATTGTAAAGATCCTCCTTATAGATAGTAATGTCGTAAAATTTCAAAACCCTATCTGATGGACATCTTGATGCTTGTTTGTAAAAATCTTTTAGCAGTTGGACCTTTCCCTCAACTTCTGGCGTATATGTTACAGTATTAGCTTTAAACTTATTCTCCCCTCTTCTTTTTTGTTCCTTGTTCTTTCTTTTCATTTGTCGTGAAGCTTTTATACTTTCCTTACTGTGTTTCCGAGATTTCTTCTTGGTTCGTTTATTATTCCCGATGTCCTGGTCGGCTGTGTCTGGTTCAGAGGCTGGTTCATTCCCTGAACTCAATCCTCCAATGGAAATGTCCTTCCCTACATAACTTAAACATGCAGAGTGTTCTTCATAAAGGAATTCATCATTTTCATCATCATTATCAGAACCACTGTTATTACATTTATTCAATCCAATGTTATATTCCAAATCCTTAGTTTCTTTTCTCCATTTCATTTGATCAAAGCCATCTGATATTAGTTGCTTGTTTAAAATGTGGCATGGGTGAGGTGAATCTTTTTTGGGATTTGCAAGGTAAAATCCTTTATTGGGGTTGAATATCGTCCTAATCATTATGCAATTATTATTAGCTATACTTATCTTACAATTGAAATTGTAATCAAAGTAATTATCTTCCAATCTTTTATTGGTAGTTTACATTATTTTTTCTCATCGATGCACACGAAGATTTTTTTTTACTTAAGTTTAATTAGTATACATTATATATTTAAATATTTATAATTAATGGAAGAGTAAAAAATATGAAAATATGTGAGCAAAACAACCAAGCACTACATGATTAAATAGATCCGTTTAACAATGCTTCAATTGCACCTTCCACAGAACCACCACTTCTTCTCAAAGCTGTAACATTACGATCAAAATCAAAGAAACCCATGTCATTTAATTGACGAAGTTGTGTTTCAAAAACTTCTTCTGGAGGTCTAGTGTCTTGTTGAGCAGTGGAAGTGGCACCAGATCCTAAACTTGTACCTGCACCACCAAACAGGTTTAAAAGATTTGGGTTCAAAAATGGATTAGCAGCTCCAGCACCAATTCCGGAACCTACAGCAGAACTAGCACCTGTACCAGCACCAGCACCAGCTCCTCCTAATAATGCAGCAAATGGGTTCACTGGGAGGGCTTCATTAGAAGCCGATGAATTATCGTTGTTGTCGGTCGTAGTACCAGGCGTGGCTCCGGTGCTTGAATCTGAAGTGGTAGTTGGATTACCAGGAGCTGGAAATGCAGAAGCTGCACCGGCACCACCCATTCCCATGCCATTACCACCCATAGATCTTTGCATTTGCATCATAGATCTCATTAATTGTGGGTTTGTTAACATGTTTCTGAAGTAATCACTCTGTAACATTTCTCTTGCTGCTGGTCCCATGGATCTCAATTGAGGTGATTGTTGAATCATAAAGTCCAACATCTGAGGATCAGAGAGCATGGCTCTCATTCCTTCTTGAAACATCGGAGAATCCATCATTTGCTCCATCTGATTTTCATCTGGCAATTGCATTCCATCACTACCAAACCCTAGTGATTCCATTGATGGCATAGGAACGTTGTATCCTGCATATCTGGCACCAGTTAAACCAGCCAATGGGTTGAATTGGCCTTGTCCTGATGAAATATTATGTGGAACAGCACCTGTACTGTCTGTGGTGGATGATGCAGTACTAGCAGATGCATCTAATGTTGTAGTTGGTGCATTGGAATTGCTTGGAGCTGCACCTTTAACAAGATGAATCGTATGACCATCTTGAACCTTGTACGATTCCAAAGTGTCCGCATCTTTCAACACCTTTCCGGAATAAATTAATCTTTGTCTCTCAGCAGGAATATCTAATTCAGTTGCTAACTGAGCTTTGAATTCAGCCACCGTTTTAGAAGTGTCAATACTCACTTCATGTTTCTTATCACCAGCAGATCTATAATTACTCCTGATGTGTTAGTAATAATATTCAAACCTGTGAAAAGTATCAAGGAATGTATTTTTCTTTCGAGTAAACTTACTTGATAAGGATTTTAATTTCCGGCATTGTATGTCGATAAATGTGCTGTCAATTTCAAGTTTGTGTGATTGATAATGGAACAATAACATAGTGTTTATAGTATTTGCCTTTCTGTTGAAGAAGCGTTGGACTTTTGGATTCGATTCGATTTCGAAACAGCGAAATAGACGAACTCAAATAAAATTAACGTCGATCGACTTGTAATAAAAAAACAATAATCTGACCTTTGGGCACGTGACCTTCAGGATCAAATACGAGAACTAAAATAAATAAATAAATCAATAAATAAATAAATAAATAAATAAATCTTATATACTTATTGAACTATATACTAAATGTTATGAATACTATGTAATATGCGTGAAAAAGAACAGTAAAGTATCTATATATCTTTAACATTACCGATGAACTTCATTGCAGTGGTATCGCCACCTTTAAGTTCAGGCTTATCCAAGACATTGGCAATTAGTTCCCAAGGATCCTTAGATCCACCCCATTTTAATACTTGATTCTTAAATTTATTACCACTACCTCTGTCTAATGGGTCCTTAGCGAACAGATGTTCCCATATACTAGCTGCAATAGCTCTATCAAGTAAGTATGAATAATAAACCGAACCGTATGAAAATAAATGACCAAACTTTCCGGGCCAATTTGAGATTGAATCGTTGAAGAATTTTAAATTTTTCTCCATATCATGATATATACGAGTAACATCAAAGTTTCTAGAAAATACCAATTCCGAGTGTAGCAATTGGTCAAGAATAGCCATTTTGATTTGACTGAAAGCCTCACATTTTGTTAGAAAATCGTTATTTTCTTGATGTTTCTTCAACAATGCTAAAGGTAATGGTTCATTAGTTTCATGATGTCTTGCAAATGACATCAACACTCTTTCATCTTTGGCAAAATGTTCCATTAAAATAGAAGGTAATTCAACAAAGTCTGTAGAACATCTAGTACCACTGACATTATGAAGGTTTGTTCTTCCCAACATAGAGTGCATTGCATGACCCATCTCATGGAACAACGTTTCTACCTGGCTTAATGTTAAAAGGGTCTTTGTATCTGCACCAGAGTGTGAGTAATCTGGCACAAAATTACACACCAATGAAATCACAGGTAATTGGAAGATATCACCCTTTGCAGTTTCATTTGTTTGAATCGAGTCCAAAGATAATTTGAATTGATCGTTTGAATCTAGTTCTTCCGGGTAAATCTTTCTAGAGCAACACACGGTGAAATGTGCAGGGTTGTGGGTTTTACGATCCCTGTAGAAAAGATCCAAATAAATTATACCAACGATACCTTCTTCTTCGCTGATGACTTCAAATTTACGAACATCATTTGACCATGTTTCGCCTGATTCTGTTCTCACAGGATTTAATGTGATACCATAAATGGATTTGAAAAGATTGGACAAACCTTGAACTACAGTTCCCACAGAAAAATACGAAGAGATGTCTTGTAAATTAGTTGACCGTTTCTTCATTAGGTAAAGCGTAGTTAAATAATCCCTATCCCAAGGACGAACCAACTTGGCCAACTCATCTTCACTTGGGTCCTCTATTGCCTTATCAGGTTTGATCTTGTATAAAGTTCTGATTTCATCAACAATACCAGCAGATGATTGAGCTAATAAATTTTTTAAGAAACTCATAACATTTTCCGGGTTCTTAGCCATCTTTTCATTCAACTGGTATTCACTAAAACTCTTGGAACCAAGTAAGTGTGCTAACATCCCTCTATATTTAAGTAACTCTTGTAAATATTGTATTTGTGTTTCAGGAGCGGAATGAAGAGCATTCCATATTTTTTCTCTAATGAATCTATTAGGGCTACTTCTAAGGATTTCAAATGGTAAAGATCCATAAACTGGTATTTTCAAATTACCCTTTATGTCGTAAGATACTAATTTGTTGAAATTCTTGTTAATATCACCTTCTTTAATAAATTCCTTATCAATTAAGATATAATCTTCCACTGGTTCGGTGACACCATTATTGAACTGTTGACCCATGATTGCAATGTTTTGACTTAACCCAACAAACTGTTGTCTAGTTTGTTCATCCATATCAATACCTGATTTCTTAAAGTCAGAGTAAAGCAATTCACCAACTGCAATTTCTTCCTTTGTCAGCTCTTTCAAGATTTCAGGTGTGGTCAACACGTGGTGTAATTTGTCGTATAACTCCTTTGATGTATTTAAAATGTTCATGAATTCAAACAATTCCTCATGACAAATCTGGGCAGCATTGATGAAGGATTTATTTGGATGAACAACTCTGATAAATTCACAGAGATCAATGACTCTACAAAGAATATCACTCAATCTGTCAAGGTTTCTGATATAGTTAACAAATCCTTCTTTGGAATCATCTTCGATTAATTTCTTGGTTAATTGTTTAGCCTTTGTCAATGATTCGGTTGCAAAGTCCTTCAAACCAGATGGTCTTTTCAAATATGGGTTTCTGAACAAACCGACAGAGTTGGATGTGTAGTTGAAAAAAGAGGATGCTTTGCTTTGTGTAGTTTCACCATTGAATGAAGACCAAAACTGAGAGTCATCAAATACTTTCCTTATTATGTCGGGTTCAGTGGTTGTGGATATCGGAGAAGGTGAATTTGTGGAGAATTTGTTTATCAGGTAAAGAGATAAGAATGGTTTGATTGATGATCGCCGAGCAAAAGATCCTATCAGCTGATTGTTTTTCAACAAGGCATGTCTTTTAACAGCAGAAGTGACACTAAACATCATGTATTTGTAGAAATGGTGTTGAACTACTCAGCAGGTCTGATTGAATGGTACTTTTTAAAACTTCCATTAAGTATTCAACCTATTGTTTTTGCTGAACTGAAAAATTGCAACTTTTTTAAAGAAAAAAAAAATCCTTCACTAAAAAAAAAATCGGATGCGAAATGGAGCTTTTACACATTATTAGTTTACACTGGTATATGTCAAGTGTCTATGTCCTTTGGGATTATAGCTAAATACAAACAGAATACTTAAGTACAAAAGAAAAAAAAACTTTGTTAATTAAATTTGATTATCAAAAACTAATTCCATCATTTTTAAGAACCGTTTCTTGTTCTGTAACCTATTTCCATTGTTCGAGGGCAGAGAAAACTTATATATAGAATTACCAATTTTAAGTGTACTCTGAACTTCACAAATTGGCGTCTTCTCTGTTTCACTGGAATGATTATTGGTTGTCCTTAAATAAACATCTTCAGTGTTCATTTGTTCATTATACCTAATCCGATCATTTGAGGCTTCTTTACCATTAAAGTAAACATCAGTTATTGGCGTATTAGCCAATGGAACTTCTCTCATTGTTGAATAAGCCAGAGAGTATGATCCTGAATCCGACCCGACAGTTGAAGCATCATCTGGATGTTGTTCCATGTCTTGTTGTTCCTGGTCTTTATTCTGACCATTCTGTTGTTCGTGTATTGCACCTTGTAATGTATTTTTATCGCATGTATTTTCCTTCTTCATGTCTTTAGTAGGCAAAACACTTTTTTTTTCCTCCTTAATATCTTGCCCGATATTCTCTTTGATAGGAATTTCCATTGGAAAATTCTCTTTGACAGTGTCCTCTGTCGAGACAGGCTCTTCACCAGTTTGTACTTTACTGGTTTTACCAGTATCTTTGTTGCCATCGTCTCTTATACCCATGCCTCCATTATGAGTTTCTTCTTGCCCATCAGAATCTTTGTTATAAATTTGATGGTGAGTGGAGATTATCTTATCCTGCTGTTGTCCTGAAGTCGCTAATGGAGCTAATGATGCCAATGGCGCCAATGGCGCTGGTTGAGGTAATGGACCTAACGGTGGTAATGATGCCAATGGTGGTAATGATGTCACAGGTGGCTGTTGTTGCTGTTGTTGCGGATAATGATTATGATGTTCTTGTTGACTTGTATCATCGGTTATGATCAATCCTTTATCTTCATCATCTACAATTTTGAACCGTCTCCAATACGCAGCCAGTTTATTTTGTTGCAGCTGATGCAATTGTTGTAATTGAATCTGCTGTTGAATAGGATGTAAATGGTAGGGAAAGTATGAGGATTGTAAACCTTGTGGTGGAATAATCATCTGTGGATATGGTGGAAGCTGTTGTCTTTGTTGTTGCAGCATATACTGTATTTGCTGGTGGTGCAGTTGCTGTTGTTGCTGCTGTAACTGAAGCTGTATTTGAATTTGCTGTTGGTGATCTGTGTATGCCGGCAAACCTCTCACAGGAGCAGATTTAAGAGCTGGAGGTACATACGATTTAGGTGATGGCTTTGATTCTATGGATAATGGTTTTGGGGCCTTTGACCGTTTAAGTCGTTTATTTGGAGGAAGACCACGATCCTCATTTTGAGTTCTTAAAGATTGTTCAACTATTGGTTTTTTATCTGCAGGTTCTGTGTTATTGTTGTTGTTGTTGTCGGCAGGTATGTTAGTTGAAGAGTTAACGAGGGTTGTGAGTGCACTTCTTTGTATGATCAACCTTTTTTGTTGTAACTCTATGTCTTTGCTTTGTAACACTTTTGATTCGCTCTTAGCATTCATTGGGGGAAGTCCAGGAGACAGAACAGTGTAATTAGATACCTTGTCTCCGGCAGATTTGGTAGAGGATATATCTAAATGTGGTGGTTTTGACTTTGTCTTTGAAGTTCTTGTTCTTCTTGTTCTTGTCGTCATTGATCCAGTACTATTTGTAGCTGGTACAATGTCCTTTGAGTGTTGCTTCTCGTTGATCTTGTCATCATTGCAGCTGTTATCCTCGTCATTGTTGTCGTTTTCTTCTATACGTGTGACAACACCAATGACATGGTTATCTTCTTTCAGTTTGGAGGGATTACCATCGTTTGATTTATTTGCCACTGATTGTTTAGTATTCACCGTAGTACCATTGTCTTCCGTGACTATTGGTTCAGAAACAGTTGTCGTCATGTCCTGCAAACTTTGAAATCTTTGACTGGTTTTATGGAATGTATGTGTTTTATCTTTATATTTGTCGTAATACCAGATGAATTGTTGTCAATTCACGCACAAAGAAACGTAATCAAAATAGACGTGAATGCCACTGATAATACAGATAGATGAAATGAGAAACAAGAGATATAAGGTTTATATATTACTTTCGTGAAAACACTTATTGATCATATACAAAGTTACCCAAAAAATTACACAAATTTACCGAAAAAAAAAAAACACAAACACATCACACAAATTAACATGTTTCACACTGTCCACTGTGACAAAAAATCCCCACTGTGAGGCGTTCAGACAATAGCCGCCATGCCGCGCAGTAGTCTGAAACAGAGTCTTTAAATGTATCAAATATCTCTGAATTTATAAGGCACCCAGCCGACGCCTAACAATTCCAAGATCTTGTACTCAGATCTACCTTCTATCAAGTCGCCGTTTTCTGGATCACCACGGTATAGACCGTCTTGATTTAAATGCCAATCACTATAATGAGCCAATGCACGAAGGTTCCTGTTAAACATGTCATTACCTATGAAGTAAAGTAAAGCACCACCTAGATGGTTTTCCGTGACACAAATAATATCCAACCGTCTATTTTTGCTGTAGTTTGTTGTATTTAACTGACACCCTCCCATGAATTTATCCATTGTGGGTTTCACCTCTGTCAACTCACATTTAATGTAATTTTTTGATTTCAACAATAGTACAAATTGGTACAGTTTGCGTTTAATGATGCAGATGTCATTGAGATTTTCTTTATACAACAACAGGTCTATGTCACCACATGTAGATTTACCTCTCTTGTAAGATCCAAGTATACACACTGTCAAATCAGGATCAAATAAGTTCGCCAGAGACCTTATGTATTCAAAGTGCTCAGTGACCTCATCTCTAGGAATGCGTTCATTCCAGTCTTCGTAATTATGGAGCCCGAGTCTTTGCTGGTGGGTCAACTGGTTATAAATATTGGCATCTGAATGTAATTGGTCAAAGCATGTAATGTTGTGTTTATTAATGAATGTTATAGAATTCGTTTCTCCAAACCCATGGATTTTTCCGATCTGATTGATCAACTGAAGTTTGTCGTTGCATCGTACTCTTTGCATCAATGCTTCATATTTCGGAAATGTTCCAGTATTGATGATATCATCAATGTGCTCACGGATGTTAGAACCCATTCCCAGCAGAGTTGCGACATCATCACTGGAACTAATTGGATTGTTGTAGTTATCGATGGACCGAATCGCCATGTTGTACTGTCGAATTTTGAAGCCGACAGTTTTGTCCAGTAGCTTTTCCTGTTCTAACAATGACACCATATCTTTTAATACATCGGTAATTGTGATGTTTGTGTCAAATGACTTGGATGTTCGTACTTTGTAATCTCGTTTTCTAATCAACAGAGTGATCAATTTGCGAACTCTTGGGTTTACCTTACCATCCAGCTGATGAACATGATGATGATCATTCTCATCAACTAAAGCCGCAGAGGTATTTAACTTCCGTTTTTTTTCAATAGGACTGAGAGAATCTTTTATTACCTTTTGAGCCTTTGCCGGGGTAGATAATGGAGAGTCATCCTGTAAATGATCAGACAATTTAAACTTAAAGTTATCCAATGGTTGTAATTTCTCTTGTTCCATGGATACAATCACCCACTTAGAAGACACAATAGGTACAGTAATTTCTTTGACACTGGTGATTTTCAATTGATTGTACAATTTGGTCATTGAATACTGTTGCTTGTCGTCATCATTAACAACCACTAATAACTGAACTGAACTATCAAGGTCAAACTTAACTTCAGCACCATTGTCTGTCCAAAGTTTAATGCGTTTCTGCTCCACTTTACTACCGGTGTTGGGGAACAATGTAAATATGATTCCACATAAAACCTTTGTCATATCGTCATAGTAGTTCAAATTTAAAGTTATAACTTGTTCCTTGGTCGTTTCAATGACTAGTTCACTTTTATCCGATCTTGATAACCAGAAAAAAATAAAAGTACGAAGTTAGAAAATAATCGTCCAATCGTCCAATCGTCGAACCGGTCGAATTTACCTGTCTTATAATTTAACAGAAATACGTCATGTCACGGAAAGAGAGGCAAAAACAGTCAAGACAAAAAAAAAGTATGAAAATGCACATACATGTTTGCCGTGTTTGTCAAGGGATACCCCATCAGAAATCACTATGAGAAGACTCTAATCTATTTAATCACTTACTTTCAAGTCTTAATTTTGATATCAACCGTTTCAGATTACCGAATTCAATCATAGTTTTCCACAATAATTTTTGGTTATTATCGATTCTGGTTGGAACATCTCACATATCTTCTCAAAAGGGCAGAGACTAAACTGGAGCGGCCACACCACCTTATTGTTCTTTCCAAACCACTATTGTAAATAAAATAGTACAATATACATATGGTGTATACATAACTGTTCTCTGGCTGTTTTATTTGATTATATACCATTTCATCACCTTCACTCAGCTTGAACACTTACATTGGTAAGCCATACATTTTCTTCTTTTTTCTTCCACCTTATACTTTGTATGATTTACTTCAAATTGAACTCATACACAATCCAATTTTAAATTAAACTAAAAACTCCCATCCTGTTACACCCATCACATCCAATCCCATCACAATTCAGGCCGTAATTCAAACATAGTTCACATAAAATGTCATCAATAAGGCGGTTGTCCTCGTCAATCGGTGGACAAGATTCTCACACGGGGCTCACTGCTACTTCTCCAAGTAATATATCATACATGTCAAGCACGGGGGCTCCAAGGGTTAACTCTCCTCCTACATCATCTATGGGAAACCCAGAAATAAATGGTGCAACCCCTGTTGTGTCATCGTTGCCAAAGCCAAGGTCAAGATCAGGTTCATTGAAGATGTTTAAACAACGGTTACAATCTCTAAGCACCACAGCTACTAATCCATCCACATCTTCGACCCCCACACAGCACCCATCATCATCCCAACAACACTCCCATTCACGACAAATCCATTCCACTGCAATTCCTGCACCAACGTATCAAACTACCAATAACACATCTACGCATAGTAGCCAAATGTCCTCTAGTGTATCAACTGGTGTATTGTCATCCACGTACAATCAAGGAAATAGCGGCAATTCAACACCTTTTACGTCTACACAAATGTCTGCAATGGCGTCATCAGGTACTACTATCACATCAGGATTGTCAATGTATTCACCTAGACCATCAATGGATCTCCAATCATTCGTTGGATCAACTGATGATCTCACCAGTGAACCTGGTCCAGATTTTGTGAAGAAGAACATTAAAAAATACAATGAATGTTTGATCAATTTCCTCAGTCAACAAGGTTTAAATATTAACCCATTGAAATTAAAACAACATAAACTAACGGGAAAATCAGCACTCAAGTTTGGGCATTCAAATTCTGATAGCATTCAAACGTTTATCACAGGTAATGGACATATTCTTTATTTACCGTTCAATCCATCTAAGAAGAAAAACAGAGTGGAAATAGGAGAAGAGGCACCAAACGAAAATCCGGATCAAGAAGACGATGAGGGGGATGAAGAAGATAGTGATGATGAATACACAGCTGCAACATCGGCATCCAACGCACCAAGGCAAAGGCACGTTGTGTCATCGGTAAATAAAGCCGATACTAAAAGCCATCATACTGTTGCAAGTCATACATTTTGTGTTATTGTGAAGTTGAATAAAGAACAAACCTTGAATACAATTGCTAGAGCAAGATATTTCACGGATGCCACTACTAGATGGATGAGTGGTATACATCAGGAGACTCAGAAGGGTAAATCAAAAGTCACGTTTAAGGAGAAATATAAAGTTTCTCAGGATCTTGATTGGTCTCTAGATTTCAGAAACCCAGATTGTTACATTCCCTTTGTCACTAATAATGGAGAAGACCTCGAATCTGAAGAAGTCCCATTTGATCCAGAAGTGGATTCTAGTAAATCAACTTTGGATGTTACTTTCTCTTCTAAGCCAACACAGGAAATCCGGCAATTTGAAGTCTTAAATGTCAAACAATACCCTAATGAGATTGATCAATCTGGTAAAGATACCACTGAAGATGAACTATTTTTTGAGTCTGCTGCTGATGATCGTGAAGTGCAAACATTTCAACCTGGTTATTACATTTTCCTTTTACCGGTCGTGTATCCATTAAACACTCCTGAAACAGTGTCAACTACAATTGGTCAATTGAGCCATCATTTTGCTTTGCAAGTGGAGAAGGTCCCATATGTGCCTGTTTTATTACAACCGCCATCTGCATTTATATCCACTTCCCCACATCACCATTCTAAATTTGAAGATCCATCTTACTCCTATGACTCGGGAGCTGCCAAAAAGAAACAACAATCGAAGGAGAACTTGGCTGAAAAATCACCTAAACATCACTCAGAATCACATACTTCAGGAACATTATCAATTTTTAAGAAAATTGGTAGACGTCGTTCATCAACACGCAAAGATCCAGGTCAGCAAACTTCAGGGTTCCTAAGTGGATTGGTAGGATCTAATTCAGATTCAATATACAGTTTCAAATATGATTTGCCAACTATTAGACTTCCTCCTAGTGATGCAACATCAACATTAAATAAATCAATCTACGTCAATAAGATATGGAATGATTCTCTAAATTATGAATTGCTTTTGCCAAAAAAATACATGCAATTGTCTCCAAAGTTCCCAGGTGACCCATACCTGAAGCAGCAAAATTTTATGTTACAAATGAAATTAATTCCCCTGGTTAAATCTCTTTATTTGAAGCGTATCAGAATTAACATTGTTGAAAAAATAACATATGTATCCAAGGATATGAAATACGAGGAAGATGTGGGTACCATAGATAGATCAGGTGTGAAGGAAAGAACATCAACCTTATTAGAGATAAAGACAAGAGAGCGATCAAAGGCTGGTACAAATATAGCCTTAAATACTCAGATAGTTAAGGGCTGTGTTGATGATAATTTATTGACTAGCTGCTATCAACCTATTCCTGGAAAAGATGGACGAAGAAGTAGTAGCATAGTTACTGTATCCACAAATAGACCAAGATCTGATTCAAATGGTATTAGAAGACTATCTAAGTTTTTAGATTCTAAAACTTCCATTAATTCTCAACAAAACGAACCACATTATCATAGATCCATGTCAAGTGTTGGTCCCACAACAGAGAATGATGATACGTACATCACTAATCCTGTGAAACTTCAATGTCCGCTAGTGTTTTATGCAAATGATCCACTGCACTTTATCAGAGACACACACGAGAGTTTGACAAAAGGTGCTGCTGATATTCAAGATATCCAGGGCACTGAAGACCACAACGATAACGGTGAGGTTACTTCTATTTTCTCTGTGCATTCTAATAACACTATTGAGGATGTTATTTCAGGTCCGTTACAGCCATCTATAACTAGTGATGATGTTCCTATAAATAGCATATCTAGATCGCCATTCTTTGGTGCTACGGGTAGTAACTCAAGACGTGGAAGTGCATCCAATTTATCTGTTACTAAGCAGAAAGAGATTAAATCGGATGATTTGAGACTACATGAATACTCCTTCTACCCTGATACAACAGTTCACAACATCAAGGTGAGACACAGACTACAAATTTGTTTCAGAATAAGCAAACCTGATCCGGAGCTTCGGACAATCGATGGGGATCCAAAGATGCATCATTATGAGGTTATAGTTGATACGCCAATCGTGTTTGTATCGCCATTCTGTATCTCAGATACTATGGATTTGCCATCATATGACTTTGCAGTCAATTCTTCTGCTATGGATCCGGTCAATGGTACTGAATTTGCAATAAACAGATTGAACACTGATGATGATGTTGATGATGAATTACCAAGCTTTGAGGAGGCAATTTTGCAGCCTTGCTCCCCAATGATGAGTGGATTCACTGGCTTACCTGTTAACTTGTCAACATCGGCTAATTCCGCAACGTTTTTATCGCAATCACCATTTTCCCTCAATTCAGCATCACCTGGGCCATCTGTCATGGGTGGCTTGGCTTCTACGATAAGACCTAGATCTGATTCTGGAGTCAGTTTTAGTAATTTAGATTCGATGATTCAAGATAGTTTTGTTAATAAAGCACAGAATATTACTATGACGTCGTCATCTAGTAGAAAGTTGAATCTGGAAGACAGTTTTGCGAAATCAGATGCCAGTAGAAGTAGCAACTTGCTTCACACACCTAATAGAGCTGGAAGTCCATCAAGCAGCAACCGGAGTAGCAGTCGTCAAGTGTCTAGTTTTGGTTCTACATCTATCATTGATCATGCGGACGATAGCCGTGCTTCCCAAAGTCTTGAATTACCAAGTGATGGTGCCGGATTAGACCATGTGCCTTCAAGATCCTCCCTCAATTTTGAATCTAATTTGCCAACATACCAGAGTGTTTTAGAGCAAGACATGGCTTATGACGAAAAAGTTGGTTTACTTTCGGAAGACGAAGCAGATGATGAAAAATTAATATCTACCAATGATCTTGAATCTAATAATGAGCAACATCAGACTGAAAACAGTGATGATCTTAGTTTGAATACTATGAATGATCTTCAAGAGCTAAATATAACCCAAGCGAATCATATTTTGTAACGGCTGTTATCTGACTTCTTTTATTATTAGTAGGAAATATCCATAATCTCATTTGCATAATTTCTCTCTATTTTTATTTTAATGCTTTAGTTTTAATTCCGACATGGTTGCCTTGGAGTGACATTGTCTTTTTTTTACCGTAGTTTTACGTTGTTAATTTCATGACCATTGATTTTAAAAAATATATATATAAACAGTGTTAAAAAGTAGAGTTGGGTAGTGTTCATGAGAAAAAGTAATATATATCTACAAGAGAATCGTTTGATACACTTCAAAGAAAATAAATTAATATAAGGGAAGCAGAATCAAGTAACCCATTTATTTCTTTTCAGCTTCTGGAGGTTGGATTTGTTGTAATTCATTTGGTTCAATTCTATAGATATCACCATTAGACATCATGTTATCTATAGTTTCTTGGAAAGTTGGCATACCTTTTGGTTGTAATGATCTATCAACAGGGGATTCAAATACAGAACCGGCGAGAACAACTCTTTCGGTGAATGGGTCAACGTTGAACACCAAGTATTCAGTCAAATCCTTGACATTTTCCTTGATTTCCTTGTTTCCGTGTTCTTTGAAAGTTAATCTTTGCTTTGTATCGAATCTGTAGGTCAATTGTAATAACAAAGTAGTACCATCGTCATGAGGGAATGGGTAAAATGATATTAAATCAGGTGGAGAGTTGAATTTCACTAAATCCCAACCAATCTTGGAATTCTTAGGTAATTTTGCTTGTCTTTTATTCAAGGCTAAATACACGTATTCGCTGACCAAGTCTCTCACGTGTACAACTTTACGATCTGCAAACGCAGTGTTAACTTTGATGAAGACGTCTATTGCATCATTTTTCCATTTTAAAAAGTTAGCCTTGTAACCTTTGCCCATTCCTTTCTTGTATTGATACACTTGATAATTGTTAAATGCAAGAAGTAACATCTTCTTGTAAAATGTCTTAAACCATAATCTTGGGGATGTGAAGATACTTGGCACCTGTGATGGTCTAAGTGGAATAAATGGTTCAAAAGGAACACCCACTTTGTTAATGGAAGGTCTTTGGTTTTGTCCTTTCTTCTTCAATTCATCCTTTGCGTTAGATTCTGATTTGGTGGAATTGAATCTTGCAAAATGTTGATGGGGTAGGAAAACAGTTGGTTTTAGAACAGAAGAAAATCTGAGCGGATTTATTAGTCGTAGAGACATTGTACCTTGTGGTAGAATCAATTCAAAAGCAAAATTGTTATCGATTTATGTGGAAAGAACTAATGTAGTTCATCTAAAAAAAAACATGTTATAACTGTGTTACTCCATATTGTGTAAAGATTTTTGGTGAAAAATGTTGAATGAAAAAGGTCGTGCGAACATCATTTAAATTTTTACCTTGTTTGGTTACGTAATCTGTTTTCGATGTAACGGTTATAGTGGTGGCGATGGTAATGGTAACATTATGCCTTTTTTGATTTAAATCACAGAATGGTACGTAATATAAATAAGTAAAATGAAGAAGAAGACAATACAAGTGATGAATTGAAGTGAACCGAAAAAAAAATAATGCAATATATAAATAAGCAAAAAAGAAGCAAGAAAGAATATAGGTAAGAGATAAGGCTTTCCTAATTCACAAATTATACCAATTATTAACAAATATATCGTCAACCTTTTTGATAGATGTCTTCATCACTATCATCATCTTCGTATGCATCTCCAGGTACTCTCGTTGTACTTTCATCGTATACAGAACTGTTATTTACCACAGAGTCATTTATATGTGTATCATTTCGATCTATATCAGCCACGAATTCATCATCATCATCATTACCATTAGCATTATCCTTTAGTTTTCTCAATTGATTCATCACTTCAATGATAAATGGTCGTATTTCATTGATTTCAATTAAACTTAACCCATCTAGTTGAAGGTACACTTCATTCAATTCTTTGATACCCTTTCTAGCCTTTAACAATCTAATTTCACGTAAATCTTGCAACACAGATCGTATCTCGTGTGGTGCATCGTTGAAATCTTCAATACAATTGTCTAATAATATCTTTGATATACTGATCCAATGCCATGGAAGTTTGGAAAACATATGCGGTTGATTTATTTCCTCCTCGTATTTCAATTGTAACTCTTTTAAAGTCAACCATTCAGGTATCACAATGTTACATTTGTTTTGTCTTTTCAATATCAATGCTAGCCAAATGGGTAATGTTTCTGTTTGTAATGCTTTTAAATTCGGTAACTTGGGACCTATTAGCTTTGTTCCATGCATGGAAACTCTTGGTAGTATCGTTATCAGCTCTTGTTCCGCAAGGAAACCACTCTCCTTGGCTGTAAATGATTCCTGTAAGTTCTTAGGTAACGACATCACAATTGATTGACACTGGATACTCGTCAATAGATGTTATATTACCCACAATATCGAATTGCAACAAACAATATAGTGTATGTTAGTTCACAGCGTTTATTCATTTTTGTAATATACGCGTGAATTTGTTTGTTTCTTCGCTTTTTGGTGTTGAGACTCACATCATACAAAAAGTTTTTTCACAAGTATATTTTTCCCAGGTATGGTAGAGGTGGGTAGGTACGTATACATGTATGTATCGTAATTGGATAGTCCCTTGATGATGACGGTAATTAATACAGATGATACTGAAAATGCCTTTGATCCACTGTCTTTTCTGACTTCTCCTTCGAAAAAATCTCAAGAATCAGAGTCAGCTCAGATCATTTTTCAATCTGAAAACACAGACTCATTGGAAAATGACAATACATATCCAGTTGGGCCAGGTGACCATGATACTGGGATAATTCATATCCTGGATCTTCCATCATTAACATTAAAACCTCCATATTCTGTTCTTTGTGTCATTTTGAAACTATTAACAGATGATAATGTGACAAACTTTGGTCCATCCGAACCACAAAACTCTGTTGTAACAACACTTGTTGATAAAGGCATCACAGAGATTGAATTACAAGAGGCACAGCAATGGTTCAAAGAAGTGGAACTTATCACATTATCTACGGAATCAGGATTAATGGCTGTTCCAACGTTGCTGTCCGGTTCTCAGATACCGTTACTAATTCAATATTTAACAAAGATCATCTCCTCTCCTTTACAATATCTGAATGACACCACTCAATCGGAGAAAATTTGGTCATTGACATCACATATAATAAGTTCATTATCAGGTAGATCTGCAAAGTCGAATTTCATCAGAGGCATTGAAATAAATGGTCTTCCCTCTATTAAATTACAGGAACCATCTATCACTGAAGATAACATTGGGTTAAAAACATGGGGTTCTTCATTAAAATTATCTGAACGGTTGGTCACACAACACATGTCATTGTTACAAGAACCAATTTTAGAATTAGGTGCCGGTACAGGACTCATTGGGATAGCATGTGGGCTAATAGGATACAAGAACATAATGTTAACTGATTTAAAACCCATTGTGCCTAATTTAATAGAAAACATGAAATTGAATGGACTAGACTCTGCTACAACGATAAGTAAATGTGATGTATTAGATTGGTCAGATTTCAGACAATTTATAGAGAAACACGGAGATGAAACTACTTATGATACGATTATCTTAAGTGATCCTATTTACTCTGAACAGCACCCATATTGGATTCAAGCTGTGGTGAAACAGTTCCTAAATAAAAGCCCAAGGGCAAGAGTGTTATTACAAGTGCCAATTAGACTCAGATTCGAAGATATACGGCAATTGCTTTGGCAACTGTTGAACGAACTTGGTTTGGTGGAAACAGTAAAGGAAATAGAGCATGGATTTGATGATTTTGGTGAACAACAATTTATCTTTAAAGTCTACAAATGGAAGTTTTAAATAAATAAATCTATGACCTAAATAAACGCCTGTTATGATAAAATCAAACAAAACAAAAAAACTGAGTAAAAACAATCGTATATATGTGTGTGAGTGTGTGTGTATGTATCTTTAGAAATGCACGGTAGAAGAAATTGTAAATAAAAAAGCCTACTGTTTCTTCTTTGATAGTTCATATGTGGTGGTAAGAGGATCAATATCTGTATCATCATCTTTAACATGGATTATACTATGTGGTATCTCCTTCTTATAACTAAAGATGCCGGTTTCATCTTCTTCTAGATCTTCATCATCTTCGTCGTCGTCATTATCATCAAACCGTTGACCTCTATTTGGGTTTAACCCAAGAAACCCAACATTCTCGGCAACATCAAGATCGTCGTCGCTTTCATTACCAGCGTTATCATAGTCAAAGGTCTTACTAAATTCATCACTATTCTGGTAGTCATTATATTTTTCGTCATCATCGAAACCAATGTTAATATTAATGGCTTCAGGAACAAATTCAGAGCCATTTTGATTGTAACCTGATAATGAATTTTTCAAAAAGTCTTTTTGATGTTGTTCTCTTGTAATTTCTCTACCCTTTTCAATTAACCGTTCAATATTCATTCTATGTTTTATAAACAATAATTTTGGGTATGTGACGGACTGACCGTTTTTAAACATCTCGGCCAATCGACTCTCAGTTGGATCACAGAGCAAGTAACGGTAATCATTCAAGGAAATCTTTGGAAATAAAGTAATTGTACCACTGAATTTTTGAAGAAAAATGTTTGACCAATCAGATTGCATGAAATTAGGTAAAAACTGGAACTCCTTCATCAATTTCAACCATTTGATAATTTCCAATTTGATCAAGTTTTCGAAGTAACTGGTTAAAAAGCCACCTCGGTAACCAGAACTTCTCAATCTTGAAACAGGTTTCCCAATATCCCCCTTGTTTTTGAAAAACCAAAGTAACACATGAGGGTTAACTTGAGACACGATAGAGAATTTCACATTAAAGTAAGTATTTAATGCCTCAATAGGAATATCTGTTCTTAATGAGCCATCCTTCCATTTGTTCCCTAGAGAGAATGGTTTGATTGTGCCATCTCTTGATTTCTCCATCAATACCACAGGAGGTAGTATACCTGGAACTGCAGCAGAGGCTAAAAGAGTAGACCAGATAACACAATTTGGAGAACTAACATAGTTACAAAGGATAGTTGGTGAATGAATGTCATGCGGCACGGTAGATATATTTAGCACTTTCCCCGTTCTTTGATAACATTCCTTGAAAGTCATTGAGCCTAATGTCCACCATTGAGATTTTTTAGCCCAATCTATGGTATCAAACCTAGCACCAGTTCTCCACCAACGCTGCAACCAAGTGAAAGTAGATTCATCACCGCAGGCATTGATGTTCTTATACAATTTTGGGGTTAATAATTTCGCCAATTCTTCATTTGTTCTTGAAGTGGCTAATGCGGAAATGTTACCCCCACCAGAAGTACCACTAATGATGTTTGGTAATAGGTCATTGTCTAATAATGCCTTCAAGACACCATAATGATTATAGGTGAAAGAAGCACCACCACTCAATGCAAGAGCAGTTTTACCAAAATTTCTGTTGACAATCTTGAAGAAAATATTTTTCTCATCGTTAGTGATTGAATCTGTGTCGATGATGTACTGCAATGCCTTACACACTTCAGCATTGTAAATTTCAATCAGCTTCTTGGTACCGTAGTAACAATGAGAATACAAGAGTGGATTCTCTGTACCGGCAAAATTAGATTTGATACAACTTTGTAAGACTACCATTAATTCCTCAGAGTTGCCATGGACCCGAAGAGACTGTAATTCACGAACGATTCTTCTAAGTGTTTTCCAATCATAGTATTTAAACCGGTCCTCATAACACCAATCACGAAGGTTCAAGTACGCATCTAATTCCTTAGCCTTTGAAATATATTCCTCGTACGATGATGCATTCTTCAATTCATTACTTAATCTCCGTCTCTTGGAGTCTATCTGTGTGGTGAAATGTTCTACTACACTGACTGAGACTCTAATTAGCAAATACAAAATTGAAAGAACAGTCAAACAAGTAATAATAAATATGACAATTGGGTACCGCAACAATTGAAATGACCAGCTACTTTCATTAGAGTCTATAAATGAATTTGACGATTGTCTTTTAACGGGTTTCCTCTTATGTTTAGTTGTTGAATTTTTTTGGTGACTGTCTGGGATTTTATTGTAAATTGGTTTCCAATCGTTTTGAGATGAAATCAATTCGACATTAGTTAAAGCTTCGGGTAATTTATTCAACTCAGTCGATGGTTGGGATGTTGATGACAAATTCATAGAAGCTATATTAACTGATGAATTATCCCTTGAAGGTATTGTTGATGAAGAAACCAATGAATCTCCTTGTTTATCGTCATAATTGATAGCTTCTTCAAATGCTTGGATGTCATCTGGATTCAAATACACAGAGTCCAACGAATCTGGTGGTTGATCAGTAAAAGCAGGTACAAGTACCATTGTGGTATGGCAGAGGTGTATGTTGTTATATATCTCACTGATAATAGATATAAGAGGAACTACTCTGATCATATATATGATCCATCATTATACTATTGTCCCCTTTATTTGTTTCTGGTTTAAATTAACAAAACCTTTTACTTAGCCACATCCTGTGAAACAGCCAGCTGCATGTGCTCACTATTCACTATTACAATATTACATTACCATACTTTACTTTGTGGCGAGTAATTTTGCATCGTTCCGGTGGCTTTTCAAAAAAACAGACAATTACCTAAGTGATTACGTTATGGGATCTCATCTCGGTTAACACGCGCTAAAGTGTACAAAATTGGGCCGTACTGTTGCTTGCTGTTGTCATCGCCATAACAGCAAAGGATGTATGTATTTTAAACACTAAAGCTAAAAAAAGTGACTGTACAATTACTAATTAAATTTACATAATTCAGCAAGGGTTTAATGAGATAGTGCAGAGCAATATTAGTATTATTATTATTTAAAAAAGGATTCAGTATATGTAGATAGATATAAGAGTATCAAAAAAAAAAAAAAAAACACAAGAGGTGATGATACATCTGTCACCGTAAGATATCGATGAGCAGCAACAGATGATACAGTATGTTAAGGAGGGGGGTATTATGATGAGGTGGTACATTTTGTACAAAATATACTATAAAATGAATATGCTAGGATAGTACCATTATCATCAAGTTCTTTCAGAACCACTTAGACTTTTTCTTATCATATCTGTTCTGTAATCATTGAAACTGAACGATTTCTTCCGATTCAATTTATTAAACAATTCGTCGTTCATTGACTCATCTGGAGCAGGTGGGTTCTCTGTAGCGAGTTCTTCTTCTTCTCTTGCTGGAGGCACTTCGACGTAACCGAGAACATTATCATCGTGATTCGACGACGATGATGAATGTCTTTTACTACCATTGTTGTGATGATGATGTAAATGATGCATATGACCTAATTGTTGGCGCTGTTTTTCAAAGTGTTCCTTCAATTCCGCTTGATGTTGTTTATGATGTTTATGAGTTGCTGCTAAATGGTCTTTAATGTCGACAAAAATTTCCTTGACTGGTGATGTTTGACCAGAAATTGAATTTTGTTCAGACACTACAGATGCAGTGTCCAGTGACCCTGGGTTCATCACATTTGAGTGTTCCTCTGTAGATGAAATTGAGCAATGTCTCTTATACAATTGGTCATCCATCGTGTTAAATGTTTGAATCTCGGACTGTCTTCTAATTTGAACGAATTCTGGGTTTTGTTTCGTCGATGTCTTCTGGGCCTCCAGTTCGGCCTTGTAATTATACGTCCGTGGTTTCTTGATGGTGTTTGGAATGTGGAATGAACTCAATGGCGTATCCGATGGTGGAGGCGCAGATGTATCTGATATGAATGATTGGGTACTGGCATTGGGAAAATGTGCCAGAGGTACTTGAAGACGTTGATCGACTAATGGTTGAGGAGGAGAGTCGGTGGACAATCCCAATGATTCATCGTCGTTGAGAGTGACGGAATCATCACTTGGTGGATGGATCGGTTCTGGAGAATACAACCGAGTGTTCTTTTGATTAGTCATTGGTTGTATATGTGAATTGGAATGGGAATGGGAATGGGAATGGGAATGAATATGGTTGTGTAATAAGAACGTTTTGTATTGTGGCGATTGTGTGTATTTATTGTGTAGTTATAAAGTAATGGGACACACTTATTTAGAGATGGAAGTAAAAAAAAAACTATAAGTGAATGGAATGAATGATATTTGCCTTTGATTATAATTTTATGTATATATTCTAATAGACTTTAATATATATATATGTGTGTGCGTGTTTAAAATTTCTGAATATATCGTGATGTGTGTGATACTTGAAGCGTTTGACAACAATTTTTTTTCTTTTTGTATGAATATATAAAAGGCTATAACTAAGGGAAGGAGAAGAAAAGTCTTGTCAATATGATAGAATGAATGTATGGTTTTTTAATCAAATAGAAGAAAATAAATAAAATAAAATAAAATAAATAAAATGCAAATTAAATAAAACTAAACCAAAAAAAAGGAAAGAAAAACGATATTGTTTTATTAAATTGAAAGTAATGTATCAAAAATAATACAATAGATCTGCTGATTGTAGGAAGCAATCAATCAATCAATCAATCAATCGATCGATCGATCAAAAAAAAAATTGTTAGTAATGAGTGAGAAAGTGAGTGAATGAATTCGGATTCAATTTGCTTTTTGCCTTTTTTTTTGGCTTTTAGTAAGATTTTTAAGTTTCTTTCTCTCTTTAAATTGATTACTTTTTAATTGCAGTTTCTTATTTGAGAAAGGAATGATACGTACAAATACTTACATATATACATACACTTACACGTAAGTTGTAATTCAAAAATGGTGTTGAAAGAGGGGTTGTGCAAGTGGAATGATTATTTGAATTAAAATGAAATTGTAACCGTAATTCAAGCCTTATACTATTCCATATTATTCCATAAATATATATATACTATTTTCATTCTATTCTATTCTATTCTAATTAAAATCTAATTTAAATGATCATGATACATTGATCTGATAATTCCGGAGGAAAACAATGAAACAGAATGGTGTTCCCTAAATTGACCATTATCCATTCTTTTCCTATTACTTATTATTATTATTTTATTATTATTATTATCATCATCATTATTATTATTATTCCATTCCATTCTTTGTTCCCCTTCCCTGTAATCAAATCACACTTCTGTCAAAAGTTATTTTGTCTTTTGTATTTTTAGTATTTTACGTAGATCAAAATCAACTAATCAATTTTGAAGTATAAACGGTTTTCAAGAATGAAAATGGAAAAAAAAGAAAAGAAAAGATCACTTTGCTTTGAATATGCCGATTCTTTAAATGATAGATTATAATGGGTCATTCATTCATCATTCATTCATCGGTGTTAATTTTGGATGAGGTCTATACGTCGATTGGACTATAAAGGACGATGGCACGATACGTCAACAGAAACATCTCTACACGAGGTATAGATTTCCCCGAGAGTTGAGACAAGTTGTATAATATGGGAAAAAAACATTTCAGATATACATATAAGTTGGATGTAACCGTGTTGATGTTAGTTACAAACCACCACACACAAACACACAAACATTTACTTCATCAATTATCAAACAAGTGTGACGAGCAATGTCTGATTCTATTCTCGATTCTATAGATGATAGTAGTTTCATGCAATCATTGAATCCGATTCTTTTGAAGGACTCTCATTTGTCACTACCGGCAAAGCATCAACAACAGAATCAATCAGATGCCATCGACCAATTAACATTACCGTTATCAACTTTAATCCCATTGATCATTCAACAAAAGGGGAATGGGTCGTTTTTAAACATCACTGAGGAGAAATTACTGCAGGAGATTGCTGCATTGAATGAACAATCGACTGATGTTGACGGAGTTGATGGAGATGGCAAAGAAATGAATTCAATCACCACTTTGGACGATGAATCCAATGACACCCAATTAAAAGACAAATACGATCAGATTATGATCAAACGGGAACAGATTATAAATTTCATTAAAAACTCATTGAATGAATCGTCATTGTCGTTGGATTTCATCTCGTTACTCATTTCATGTGTTCGTCCGGTCGCTGGTTCATCGTCTATTTCACCACATTTGAAAACAAACATCAAATTAGGGTCACTTTCCACAGACAAATTAACTAACGATGATTCCAATGATAGTTACCAGGGAACATTGGCCGATAACACTGTGGAGAAGATTGGAATCACGTCAAGGGGTTGGAAATTGGAGAGTTTAAACAGCTCCATTAAAAAATTAAACAATTTCAAAGATAAATTGTCCAATCAAATCAGGGCCGATGAACATTACTACAATGATTTGATCGATGTGTTAAAGACCCGGGAAGTGTTGATCAAATACACAACGTCATCATCGACTACTACGACAACAACAACTACAACAACAACCAATACCACGAATACCACGACAACAACAACGGCAACATCCGCTAATAGTAATTCGTCGGCAAATGCAAAACGGTCACAGAATCCGTCATCAACACAAACAACAAATACCTCATCTGGGTCTTCAATAAGTTCAGGCTCTAAGGAAATTGCAGTTAAGTTTGGATTTGGTGATTCAGGCTCTAATTACTTTGACAAAGGTGTTGGTCTACTTCGGAAAAATGACTCTAATAAAGGTTGTGTTCAATTTGAAAAATTGAAATTTCAACAACAAAATGATATAAATCCAATAGAAAAATTGGTAAATGTAAAATTGTTTCACAAATTGAAACAACAATCGACAGATGATTCCAATGAAAATGACACTACTACTACCACTATTACTACCACCACCCAACCATCTGATTCCTCATACACAAATTCATCGGTTCCTACCACTTCATATAATGAATTGAAATTAGTGGGTGAATCAAATTTACGGTCCCGTATCGATAAGTTGAACAACAGTGATCAAAGTCCAGTGATTACTAGTATTTTAAAGGCTAGATTTTTCCTTTTCGAAGAAGAATTGTTTTACCAATTACTAAGAGAATCCACCACCCTTGTGTCATTACAGGTGAAAGTGTTGGATTCAAATAAGATCATCATTGACTTTCATGATGAATTATTAGAGATTGAATTCAAACCTGTCACTGACATCCCTCAGACGATACCAGACCTTCCATTGAACCATAAAGCCGATGAAATTGGTATTTTCTTTCGGTTGATGCTTTGCTGTGAACATAAATTCAGTTTAGACAAGAGACGAGTCCCACCAGTTGCACTAGGTGGTGCTGGTGGTAGTGGTTCAAGATACAATTCTGCAAGGACGAGTAATTTGTTGAAACCGTTGATCAATCACATCAAGCACAACAAGTTGATTCAACGATTGACGGAGATTCTTGAATCGTTGGTGAAGGATTCTAATGGATTAACCTTGGAAAAGTATTTAAACGAATCCACTTCTGCTTCTACCTCCACTGTTAAAACCGATAATGATCCATTTATCAGATGTTTCAAATTGCCATACTCTAGAATCACCTTGGTTCACAAAAATATAAAGATCAAATTAGATATTATATCTTCGATGTACTCTACAATTTCATTGAAGTTGACCTCGTTTGATCCTAAAAACACAGATGCAGAAGGTGAAATATTATTGAACTCTAAATTTAACGATGTGGCTGAAGTCGAAGATTGCTTAAACTGGTGCATCAATTACTTTGCCGATTCTAATGAATAAGACCTACCTTTCCATCGTCCGTATCTTGTTAACTTTACTTAGTGTACTTTTATAAATATATATTATTTAATAATCCACCAATAAAAAAAAAGAATGTCTGTAAAAGATTTTCAATACTCTGTGCATATCTTAACTAATTTCGGCACTTAGGCGAGGTGGGAGGACAATCGAGCGCACTCTACGATTTGGGCTGACGGTGAAAAAGTTGAACGACAAGAAAAAAACCCTTAAAAAGAGACAAGGTTAACGGATTGGTCGGTTTACCTTTTCTGCCGATCACAGTTATTGAAGATAACACATAATAAATTTACAATCAGTATTTATTAGAAATCATGACGAAACCACAAGTGTTAATCATTGGTAGTGGTGCATTGGGTTTAGTCGCTGCATACACGTTAGAGAAATACCAACAAACTGAAGTGACTATTTTAGTCAGATCCAACTACAAAAAGGCCGTCAGTGAAGGTTACGAGTTTCAAAGTGCTCAATTTGGCAATTTCAAGAATTGGAAACCAACTCACATCGTTCCATCCACCACAGATGCGATAAAACTAGGTATCGCATATGATTTCATTTTGATCTCTTTAAAGAATCTTCCAGATTCTCCTCAAACTGTGGAACAAATCATCGCTGATGTGGTTGAGGCGAATCCTAATTCCACCATTGTGTTACTTGAAAATGGTATTGACATTGAAAAGCCAATGATTGAGAAATTTCCAGGTCACATTATCATCAGTGGAGTGTCATTGATCGGTTGCACTAATGTTGATTGTGTGGTTAATCAAATGACCAAAGATAACGTTCAATTTGGTTTGTTTGACAATCCAACTGTGAAGGACACTAAATTAGCTGAAGAGAAATTACAACAACTTTTGTCTCTTTACACTTTGGAGGACAAATCAAATACTGTTGTGTTAGACAATAACGTGAGATTGACAAGATGGAAGAAATTGGTGTACAACGCTGCGATCAATTCCACTACAGCATTGGTGAACTTGGACTGTTCTAGAGCACAAATGGCAGGTTACAAGGAGACCATTTGCAGACCAATCATGAAGGAGATATATGCAATCGCCAAGGCAGATGGGTACGTGATCCCACCTGAACTTGAAGAGGTGATGTTAAACATCAGTGATGGTTTGTTTTATACTCCTTCTATGTTGGTCGATGTGAGATTGGGAAGAATGATTGAATTAGAGACAATTGTGGGAAATCCATTGAGAATTGGAAAGAGTTACGGTTTGGATACTCCACATCTAGATATGATGTACAATTTATTGCATTTGGTGCAATTTAGAATTAAGGAAAAACTCGGTTACTTGAAGGTTGATGAGACCGTTGATAAGAACGAGGACAAAAACTATGGGGAAGGATTCTAATTCTAATTGGTTACTAATTCACTGCATATTCATTTCCTGAGGTTGTGTTCTTTAGATGGTTTAATTTATTTTGTCTATAATAATTATACTTTTGATACGATTAGAAATTTATAAACTGCTGAGGAATCTTTATTTCGGATAATAACCAAATAATTTATGGATCATATATTTATGTAAATCGTAATCCTACTTGTCGTTTACAAAACAAATTTATAGAAATTCTCTGATTATTCGTATCGATGATAATGCAATTTGATGATCTGCTTTTAGGGTGACTAATTAAGAATTAGAACATTTATTTGAATCAACGACTCTTATACATTTTACTTCTATGTAATACTCAACTTACAAAATGAAACCGGTTTATAATTACAACACAGACTCAAAATAAACTTTTCAATACTTCTATTCATTCAAAATAATACATTTATGTCAGTGACAATCAATTAATAACATCAAGGAAATTATTTATTGAGAAACAGAGATCAATTAACGGTGGTAATGGTAGCACTTAGATAAAATGAAATGTGTGGAGTCGAAAGAAAAAAAACATACCTGGTGCAGAGATGTTGTCCATCCCTGTGATTTGGGAAACTGTTATCTCTTCTGTCATTGTTTGAAGGTCAAGTGTAAACAAGATGAGCTGGATGATGAGTACACAAACAAGTTCCCAATGTACAGTAATAATCAATACGGTATTGGAATAGCTTATACCCTTTTTCATCTTCACAGTATTGTGAACTATTGCAATTTTTAAACAATTGGGTTTTTTATTTTCTTTTTCAATTATTACAAGGAATGGATTTCACAGTTCCAAGAAATCTTCCACCTCAGGTTGAACAACAGCTTCTGAAGATCATCACCGATTTTCAGGAGGGGTATTTGACAGAGAAGGGGTATATTAAGAAACGAGTGGAGATATTAGGTACCCTTAATAACAACAGTGTCAATGCCGGTGGTGTTCCATATTCACAATTGGATCAGAGGTCTTCCCTCTCTGGATCAATATCTGGGTCACCCCCATTGAACAGATCATACACAACTGAAACAAGCTCCACAGGTAATAGGTTATCACAATACACAATAGATGATCATGAAACAAGATCTGAGTTTCCCACCACAGATAGTATAACCACATCAACATCGAGAAATCAATCTAATTACTTGACTGATGACTTTTCCAATGGACAACACTTCGGTTATTATTCTCGGTCTCAAGCCGGGTCCGTTGATATACCTAATCAGATAATCCCAGGTAAAGAACAACAACGACCACTTCAACATAAGGAACTTCAAAAACCATTGGATCCAAGAGATGTACAATTGCTAACAGATTCTGAATCGTCTTTTCAAAGTTTACCTAGAATGCTGAGAAACAGAGGATCTGTGTACAGTAAGGAAATTGCGATAATTGTCATTGATAGTAGGGGAAAGGAATCCAGTACCATTACATGGGACAAGTTATACTTGAGAGCTGAGAAAATATCATATCAAATCAAAAATAAAGCAGCGTTGTATCCCGGTGATCGTGTTTGCTTGATTTACCAATCAACTGAAATTATAGACTTTATAGTTGCATTGTATGGTTGCTTTTTATCAGGAACAGTGGCTGTTCCAATGAGTTCCAAATCACCAGTTAAGGAATTAGTGAGAATAATGACAGATACCCAGTCCCATTTATGTTTGATGTCAGACACTGTGTATAAACACTTCGAGAAGATGAACCATCAAAATAAGAGTAACCCATGGCCCAAGGGAATGGAGATTTGGAAAACTACAGACATGGGTACATATCAACCATCGAGAAAACACGATCCACCTGCTATCAAAGTTAATGATTTAGCGTACATTGAATACACAAAGTCAGCAATAGGTGAACTACGTGGCGTGGTTATTTCTCATCGTACTATCATGAATCAAATGAAATCCTTATCATCTATCCTGATGAGTATGCCTGATTACGATACAACAAACTTTATACGGTCTGATATAAAGCTTCAACGATCAAAAAATATCCTCTTTAGTACTTTGGACTGTTGTGAATCTATAGGTTTAGTTGCATCTGCTTTGTTCACTGTTTACACGGGTATGATGTTGGTTTGGACCCCGCAAAGATCCACGGAAGTGGCTGGATTATACCCTCATATCATTTCTAAATACAGAGCTTCGATATTACTATCTGACTATTTGTCCTTGAAACAGGTTGCTTATAATTATCAGTCTTTCCCTCAGTTGACTAGAACTTTTAACAAGAAAGTGAAAGTGGATCTCTCATGTGTGAAATGGTGTTTGATTAACACCGTAACTGTTGATTGCGAATTTAATGAAATGTTAATTGATAGGTGGTTTAGACCTTTGGGTAACCAGAATGCTAGAAAAATAGTTGCTCCTATACTTTGTCTCAATGAACATGGTGGTACGATTGTGTCAATACGTGATTGGATTGGAAACGAAGAACACCTAGGTTGTGTATTCCATAAACCAACTAGTGATGATGCAAACAATGATGACTTTGATTCTTATAGCAATGACGAGTCACAAGACGCTAATGATGAATACAATAACAACAAGTTGTGTGAAGTTTTGATTGATAAAGCTTCATTGGCCACCAACTCTGTTAAAGTTGTCAGTGACAAACCACCCCCATGTTCGAAAATGATTGATAGTGATGAATCATCAAAGTACATTCGGGTGGGAGCTTTTGGATATCCTTTACCAGATGCTACATTGGCAATTGTGAATCCGGAGACAAATTTCTTAAGTGCTGTCATGGAAGTTGGTGAGATTTGGGTTGATTCCCATTGTATATCTGGTGGTTTTTGGGGACTGCCTGAAGATACTCAAGCCATTTTTCAAGCTGAATGCTCTGATTATGAGGGTATTTTAAACTTGAAGTTTGTTAGAACTGGATTACTTGGGTTTGCATATAATGGTAAGATTTATGTGTTGGGTCTTTACGAGGATAGAATCAGTAGACAAGTTACTTGGTACGATCAATTTCAATTCAACAATGGTTCTATCACAGAAAGTATACTTGATGTCCGGAAATACAAAGATTGCAGATATTATTATGCTAGCCATTTAGTGAAAACATTAGCCCGAAATATACCGGAAGTGAGTGATGGTTCATTCTTTAATATAAGAGTCAATAACGAGTATTTGCCGGTGGCGGTGTTGGAGTCTGCTACTGCGAAGATGATAACTTCAACCACAAAGAATGAACCTGGTATTGTGGCTGTTAACAAACTGTATGATGAGACCTCTTTGAACCGAATCGCCACAAAGTCTTTTGAACTTCTGGAAAAAATTCATAATTTGAGACTTTACTGTTTACTGATAACTCCTCCAGATGTTTTACCACGTACATTGAGATCAGGAAGATACGAAATTTCAAATATGTTGACCAAAAGGAAGTTTAGTGAAGCAAAACTCAACTCATCTTTTGTGAAATTTAATTTCCCTAATTGCATTAGTTCTATTGCTCATGGAGATGATATGGAAGGTAGCATATTTTCCAAATATTCATCGCATAACCGGTCAGAAGCTCTAAGTTATGCAGAATTACAATACTCTGGATTGGATTTCCGGGAAGATTGTAAGGATGACAGAACGAATTTGAAATTATCTGAGTATGAATCAATTTTGCATGTTTTACAAAGGAGAGCAGCTGGACAATCAGATGAATTGGCTATATCTATGATTGAAACTGTTGGTTCGAAAGGTCTGAAAGAAGGTAAACCGTTAAGTTGGAGAAAATTCGAAAACCGTGTCTTGGCAGTTTGTCTATACCTTTTAGAAAAGAAGAATTTGAAGGCTGGTGACTATGTGATTTTAATGTATCCAATTTGTGAAGAGTATATCATATGTTTATATGCATGTTGGTTAGCTGGCTATAAAGTTATTCCGTTACCACCAATTGATGCTGATATGAAATTAATTGACGAAGACTGTTATGCTTTTGTTAGAGTTGTGAAGCAATTCAAAGTACAAGCTATCTTTGTCAACAATGAAACTGAACATGCTTTGAAAAATAAGCCAATTAGTTCAAAATTGAAATCAACATCTGCTTTTCAAAAAACTGTGCTTCCTAAACTTAGAAACACTACTAAACACACCAAAAATAACAATTCACCAAAAACAATATACTCAAAGATGGATTCTTACAGAAAATCAAAAAAGATCAATGGGGATGCAGAGGCGCTGATTTGGATCATTTTCGATGCTGATCACAATTATACCCCAGTTAGATTGTCTCATAAAACTATTATGAATATGTGTAAGACGATAAAGGAAACTTGTCAAATCAGCAGTATGAAGCCTTTGTTAGCATGTGTCAGACATCATTTTGGTCTGGGATTTATACAAACAGTACTATTAGGTGTTTACTTGGGGACTGTCACTTATTTAATCACTCCTGTGGAATATTTCACTAACACAGCAAACTTTTATCTGTGCTTGTCTCGGTATAAGATTGAGAATGTGTTTATGACTGATATGATGCTTCTGCACGCTGTGAATTCTATCACATCGCCAAGAAGTATCAAATGTAATTTGTCCAATATGAAAAACCTAATGGTCGGATGGGCAAACAGACCAAATTTCTCTATCACCAATGAATTTGTGAAAAAGTTTCAAGTTTGGGATGTGTCAAGCAGTGCTATCTCGAATGTGTACCAACATGTTAACAATCCATTGATTGCTTTAAGATCATATTTAAATTTCGAACCTGTCAATTTATGGTTGGATCCAGTTGGTTTATCACAAGGTTACATTAGTTTAGTGAATCCTAATGATTCACCAAAGTCCATTCAAATTCAAGATTCAGGAGTTGTCAGTATAAATACCCAGGTTGTCATTGTGAATCCTGAAACTAAGAGAATCTGTAAAGTCGGTGAATATGGTGAAATTTGGATTTGTTCGGAATCTACAAGTATAACGAAATCCTCAGATAAGATCACTGATTGGAGCAAAGACATGAATTATTTTAGAACTGGTGATTTTGGTTTCTTACACAATGTCACAAAGACAAATACTGACATCGGTAACACTGGTAACCGTAGTAGTATTCAAGGTAATGAACCAATTGAAGTTCAATTATTGTTCAACCTGGGCAAGATTGAAGAGACGTTTGATTACCTAGGATTGTTATTTTTTGCTCAAGATATTGAATACACTGTTGAATCAGTGTTCTATGAATTTGTCACTAGTTCTATGGTGGCTAAGATAGGCAATCATGTTATTTTATTTGTGGAGCCTGTGGGTAAAAGATTAGCCAAGGTGTCATACAGTGCATTTGTGCCTTTATTTATCAATAAAATATTGAGTAAGTTTGGGTTAATTGTAGACATTGTTGTTTACTGTCAAATACCAGTGTCTAGAATTGGGGAAACACAAAGAGCCAGCACATTAAAGAAGTACGTGTCAGGTACATTAAAGATGTATGGTTGTTACGGTGTTAATTTTGGTGAAAATAACACCATTGTTTCTGTGAAATTAATTGATTCGATTTTACACGCATGATTGACATTAATTTGTTTGTACATTAGTTTATATAAAGATTTACAATAATAAGTAATCGATATTTTTTATAAATATTCGTATATTAATAAATACAAGAAAACTGATAAAAGCACAACCCGAAGAAAGTAATGAAGTAAAATAAAGAGGTGAAGAATAAAAAAAAGAAGAGAGAGACAGTCGATTGATGGTAATACTGAATGCTTCATGGACGTTAAAAAAAGAGAGAACTAAACTAACTAGTGTGTTTGTCGAAGAACACTTAAACAATATTAAATAGAGAACAAACAAAAAAGAGAGAAGATAAGAACATCGAGGATAGCGACAAATAAAAGAGAAGACTAAACTAAAAATTGGGGAAATAAATAAAGAAAGAAAGACTGAAGAATAAAAAAAGAAAAAAAAAACTATCGATTGGCAAGAATTGATTATTAATAAGAAAGCAATAGGGAAGTGTTAGAACGAGAATTAAGCAAAGCAAAGGTAATTCCAGAAGAAGGGTTCAGATAAATGGTCATGGGGCAAAAAAGAGGAAAATTCAATGACCGCATTTACCAAACTTTTCATCCAAAATCTTATTCTTAATGGTGTTATACCATTCAGTTAATCCGTGTTTCATACCATCATGTAATGCGATAATCATCAACGTCATATTATCAAATCCAATACCTGTGATTGTGTTAGCCATTCCGATACAATTGTCCAAAATCAATTCATTGATCTCTGGTAATTTCTTACCCAATGATAATTCATGTCTGATCAATTGGTTTAGATCTTGTGATTTGTAACAATCCCAGATACCATCGCAAGCTACCACAAGGAATTCATCGTTTGCATTGATCTTATGAATGACAATGTCAGGTTCCACAGTGACTTGAAACTCCTCCGGAGGAGTCAATTGGTGTTGGTCCTTGGAATTGGCAGTTGCAGTCGATGATGTAATTGATTGCGTTGATGGGTTTTTGTTGGCCAATTGTAAATTAGATTGAGCTATTCTAAACGCAGAGTTGTTATTGTTATTGTGCATTTTAAAATTAAAATCACCAAATGCCCTCGACAACGCTAATATCGAATTGACTCTGTTAGATGCAACATACCCACCATCGTTGTGAATTCTCATCAATTCACCCAGGTTTTTAGGCTTATGGTCAAAACTCAATTGTTTAGTGGCACCCTTCGATGAGGACAAGATACATCTGGAATCACCTGAATTAGCGACAATGATATGGTTCTGCACTATCAACACCACGACAGCTGTACTACCAGAGTTGTTATTTGGAGCGTAGAAAAACATTGAATCTACTTTCAAGAATGTATCCTTCAAGATTTTTGGGAAATCAATCAATTCCAACAATACATCATCAGTGAACAGTTTCCTGCTCAAATCCACAGTGGCGTTTGTAGTATTGATCGATGCAACGGTCGATTCATCGGCCATAGATGCAGTGGTAGTAGCTGTTGTGTTGTTGGATCCACTGTCGTTTGTAGTTGTTATTGAATCGGCGGTTGTGGTAGTTTTAGCTGTGATGGCATCAACGATGGATTTGTCCTTCTTTATAGATTGTATAAGTTTCAATTTATCCTCAGTTGGCAAGGCATCCACTGCATCGTTTAATTTTTGTCGTAGCACCATGGGTAAATGTTCACTGACGTATTTAGACGTTGACGTACCACCGTGTCCGTCAAACACACCAAATATATTGATCTTCAATGATGTTGAGTTTGGGTTAGATTTATTGGCGCCAGTGCCCTGATGGTGATCGTGGTCGTAGTCGTGGTCGTGGTCGTGATCGTGGTCGTGATCGTGATTTTGACTATGGTGGTCATGGTTTGGTTGTAAAGAGTGTTGAATCTTGTGTATCGTGTGCACAGACAGAATACTGTTATGGCGTTCATGGTCCTTATCGTGATGATCCTTTGATTGTTTAGGCTTTTCATGGTTGGACGATTTAGACGTCACAGGAGACAGTGGGTTCTTTGCAACAGTGGTGTCATCTGTGTTAGTGGTATTACTCGGATCACTGATTGTCAATGTTATTATATCGTTTAAATCACAGTATGCATCCTCCATGTTCAATCTGTAACCTTGCATTTCACCAATGGAATGCGATATATGGTCATGTTGCACTAATGTTATATTTTTCTCTGTGATTGGCTGGGATAGTAATTGACCCATTGTGTATCTATATCTATATATATATATATATATATATCAATATATCTGTGAAAAAAAAAGTAGGGGAGGAGAGAGAAGACAAGATACAAGTTAAATGAAGGATTGCCGTGGTTGTTTGTGAGTTGTTGTTTGTTGTTTTTTTCGTTTCTTGGTTTGTTACGTTGTCCTATAGTAAAGATAAAGAATTGTAATTGAACATATATGTAGCAAAACAATAAAAACAAATGGAACGAGAAACCCCTTGGAAATTTAAATTAAATACAATTCATATATATATATATATATATAAATATTTATATACATTGGTGTTTTAGTTTAGTTGTAAAAATAAGTAAAGTAAAACGAAATTCAACTTTTTTTTTAGTGTGTGTTCGTTGTGTTAAAGAGACACACAGAGAGACAGAGATCTATCAAAACAAAACGTAGTCGCCCTCTCGCTACTTCACTTCACTTCAGTTCAGTTCACTTATCTCGTTGTCGTCGACGCAATTTTCATTTTCGTTTTCGTTTTCGTTTGCTTTCCAAATTAGTTAGCCCTGGGGGTAGGGGTCTTTCGAGGTCGATCGACGCAGGGGATTTTGGCTGCTTTTATTTTATTTTTATTTTTTTTAAGATAAGATACTTTACTTATTTGATCCTAGATTTGATAGGTTAGGTTGGGGTATTTAATTATATTAACATTTAATTATTTGAGTAGTAGTATTTTCATTGATTGATTGGTTACTTTCATTATTAGGGGTTTTACTTTTTTTCTTTTTTCTTGACCAACTTGTTGTTGTCTGGAAAAACTATCATGTATGAATAATGAATAAGAGGGGGTGTAAGTGTAAGATAAGATAAGTTAAATAATTTTATTTTATTTAACTTAACTTAATTTAATTTAAGATTTAATTCTAGTTCATACGTTTTGAGTGGTTTATTTATTATATATAAATATAAAATAAATCAATAAATCATAATTTTGACAATTCCTTGACAAAGTTTTCACCCCAATAACTAGCTGTGTATTTACTGATGTATTTGAACATTTTATTCAAATTAGACACCTTCTTTTCATCGTTCATAGTCAACCCTTCGTAGATGGCATTGGACATCTCATCGATGTTCCATGGATTCACAATCAACGCCCCATTCAATGATTGTGCAGCTCCGGCAAATTCACTTAAAACCAAACACCCCTTATCACCGTCTTGATTCTTAGATTGGCATGCAATGTACTCGTAACTGACTAAATTCATCCCATCTCTGGTAGAACTCACGAGACAAATGTCAGACATTGAGTAAATGGCAATCATTTCATCAAATGGGATCGGTTTATGAAGAAAATGAATGGGGATGAATTCAATGGTTCCAAATTTACCATTGATCCGACCAATCAATTCATTGACATTGGCTCGAAGGTTTTGATACTCCTCAACGTCACCTCTAGATGGTACAGCTATTTGAATCAACACCACTTTCCCTATAAATTCTGGATGGTTCTCTAAAAACACTTCAAATGAATGCAACTTCTGTGGCACCCCCTTAATGTAATCCAATCTGTCTATGCCAATGATCAATTTCATCCCCTTGAATTTCTCCCTCAATTCATGGATTCTGTCAATGACATTAGGCTTCTCCAATCCATTGATGAACTTGTCAACGTCTATTCCAATAGGGTACGCCCCGACAGTGATTTGCCTGTCCCTGTAATGGATCCGTTGAGGTGACGTTGTCAATTTCAAGATCCGTTCAATGGAACTGAGAAAATGTCTCACATAATCATACGTGTGGAATCCGATCAAATCACAACCCATTAACCCTTCTAAAATCTCCTTTCTAACTGGTAGAATTCTATAAATTTCACTGGATGGGAACGGTGTATGAAGGAAAAATCCAATTTTCACATTCTTCAATTTCCGTTCATTGATTTTCTTCTGTATTAAACTAGGTAAAAGCATTAAATGGTAATCATGGATCCAAATCAAATCATTGTCCTTGATCTTCTTGATGATGTTATTAGCAAAGATGTTGTTCACTTCAATGTATGCAGCCCATGCAAGTTCATCGAAATTCATTTCACCTGGGTGGTAATGGAACAACGGCCAAAGAATCGAATTGGAAAACCCATTGTAAAACAAATCCGCAATGTCATCGTTCAACCAAATTGGATGGCAATTGAATTTCTTGATCAACTGTGATTCAATGGAGATCTTATCATTTTCATTGGGCACACTCATTCCTGGCCAACCAAACCATTGGAACTGTTGTTTCAATCCTTGTAACGCAGTCACTAATCCTCCAGATGACATGGAAAATGTGTAATCGTTGCTGTCGTCGTCATCATCGCCATTACCATCACCGTTGGAGGTAGACGAAGATACACCAGTGTCACCAGAGTTGTCCACCTCTTGTTGAACGGTTTTCTTGATGGTCACTGGAATTCTATTTGACACCACTATAACGTTTCCTGACATTTTTGTGTTTTTTTTAAAAGAAATAATTAATGTTTATGTGTCTCTAATGGATTAAATTAATGACTTTGTGTCCTTCTCTTTATTAAAGTCCTCGGAGAAAACAGACCGATATTATGTAAATGAAACAGTGTTGATTTTATTTTCAAAAACACACAAGAAAATTGAGTGGATGATCTATAGAACTCAAATGCAACTATACCAGGATATCGATTTGTATTTATATTAGTTATACATTAGATCCTGTAATGAGAAAATACCACCCAACGTGATTGACGGAAAACCCATTCCCCTTGTACGAATAGTTACTAACAATGATGCAATGTGGGAAAAGGAACGGAACAAAAAATTGATGACGTTATAGCTGACGTAATATTGGGTTCTAGAAATTACTTCTGTACACCAGAAACAATGGGGGAATCCCCATGTTCCCTTTTGACCTATAATCGGTAAATCAAGGAATTACTAATTGAAGTTTAGTTATAATAAGAATAATAGTAAATTTAATTTAGTTAACAAGTAAATAAGAAATAATAAATAATAAAAAAAACAAACACTCAAATTTCAAATTTCAAAAAGTAAGAAAAACCCAAAATTCAATCGAAATAACACAAAACATCAAAGAAAATTTTAGTAAGAACCATAATTAAAATAAAACCCAAACTAAGTAACTGAAAGAAAGAAAAGAAGAAGCAGACCCAATTGGATAGAATTTAATTCAAGAATCAGATGGAGGATTCAAGGCAAGAGAACCATCACTGTTTTGTTGAAGCACAGTGTTACTGTATTCTGTTGCTAAGACAGAGACACATAATAATGGTAAGTAAACGATAAAATTAGTGAATTGCATGTTTTAATTAATAAAGAAGATTTATAAGTTTAGAATTTGTTTGAAATTGATTGGTTAATGTAGCTTATTACTTGTATGTACTACTGTTACTCATTCAAAAACACATTGAACAAACCCAATCGAAATTTGTAGACAATTCAACCCCCTTTTATACCTAATATTTCCAACCCTTAAACCCCTTGAAATATATATATTTATATATATACAAACCAGCAACCTTCTACTACAAAATTTAAACCACTATGTGTGAGTTAGTTCAAATACTTTAAGCTGTTATGGTTATAAAAAAGGACTTGTCAATTTGACTACAACACATAACATGGCTGTTGATTCATTTACCAAAAAAGGAAACAAGATCAATTTAAATCCACTGCAAAGTTTCTTATTTATACCGACATGTTTTAAATATAAACAAACCGTTTCCAACATTCCGGTTTCCTACCTTTATATACACCAGCCATCCCAACCAATCCTATATACTCTCGGAAATCCAACCCCCCCTCCCAAATCCCAGATCCCAGATCCCAGATCCCAGATCCCAGAATCCAAATACCCACCTAAATCCAAATATGAACAAAACTAAAATTATCACTCATCGACGCGAGACAAAATCCAAGCGTTCCAGGTCGATCGACCCTTACACCTAACACTCACTCGCACACTCAATAAACCTGGTCAGATCAGCCAATTAACGCGCTTGTGAGAACAAAGAGAGACAAAAACAACAAAAACAACAAAAACAAGGGCACATACAAATAAAGAGAATACAGTGGTACTGGGAACTTGGTAGAGACAATAGACAATTTTTTTAAACAAAAACCTATCTTCCATTACATATATCTCACTTGTCAATTCAATTAGTGCCTTTGTGTTTCCCTTGTACACTATCATCAAATTAATAAAACATCTTTATTTCACCATCGATAAAAAGTTTAAACATTTATCACTTTCTACACACACAAGACCGCCTTATTCCACCGTTTCACGTTAACATCAACCATACCCACCCATTCAATTACCCCAGTTTCTCAGCAAAAAAATAGTCAATCAACACGTAAATATCAATTTGATCAGTTGAAAAGGTTTCTCACGACCACAAGAGTGACACATCACACCAATAACTTCACTTTCCCCCTCCGGTATTCAAACTCAAACCCCTACACATAACATAGCATATAACATATAACAAGCCAATCAACCAAAATGTTGAAACTCCTCTGGCCACAGGGAGACTCTTCCAACTCTGATTCAGATAGCCCCTCAAGTTCACATGCTGAGATAAATATACCAACTTACAACCAAGGAAACGTAGAAGATTCAATCGATCTTCAGATAAAATCATTACTCTACGTTTACAAGAAGTTTCGAATCGATAAACTGGACCATTTCGTTGACACATCAGATGATCCAAATGACTTATTTATTGACTTTACTTATGTCGATGACGAGGATGAAAATGACACCGTTACCGGTAGCGGTGGAAGTTCAGAAAAGGAAAATGTCCAATTCACCAACAATACCAATAATACCAATACCATTCACAGTCAAACTAATAGTAATAATAATAATCATAATAATCATAATAATAATAATAATAACAACAACAACAACAATAATAATATAAATACCAAGCCCAGTAATTCCAAAAGCGTACCAAACAATGATCAATTAATTTCTAAACGCCAACAAAGGTTACATTTAAATTCTCAGTATCGGACTGATTATTTGATAAATGATAAACTAGATGTGATATACAATGTCAACTATTTCAAAACCAAATTCTTGGATGATCCTTATAGAATTTTGATAGACTTTCCTAAGAACAAATTCAGATCAATGATGATTTTATCTGATACTCCAAATAAAGTTGCCATACCAAAGATCGATGACAATGATGATTTCAAATTTGTTGTGTTGCCCGCTGATTCATCAAATGAGATTTACTTGGAGATCTTGATAAATTCACCAATTTACAAAGAACACAAAGTGAAAACTGACATCAAAACCAAAATATTGGTTAAACTACTTGAAAAGCAAAGGTTAGCTAATCCAAATGGGTTTGACAAGGATGTTAAATGTAAGATAATACGATCATACTTGGTAAAACTGGCTTACCATATTCAAGTGAATAGAATCTACAGGTCAACGTTACCCGAAAACTTGTCCCCAGAAGCTGAAGATGATTTCTATAATGGAGTGAAGAATGCCGTTAGAATACGGATCGATAGGGAATCAATTAAAACAACGAGGAGTCAGTGATTCCAGGGAGATACAGAGCTGCTTCAAACTCGCATATACACATACATAAATTGCATACAAAATGATATTATTCATAAGATTCATACATATATATATACATACATACATACATCTAAATTAATCGACGATTTTTCTTTCTGTTTATATATACATCTACATTAATAATACATCACATCATATTTTCTCTTAAATATGTAAAAAAGAAAACTCTCTCCCTAAAATTGTAAAGCATCACAGTATTGTTGACACAAATCACTCAAATAATCCAATTTAGATTCACTCAACACATTGAAACATAAATTATCACTTCCTGTAGCATCATTTGGGAATTTGTAAATTTCAATGAGTTGTTTGATCTTTGTGATACTGTTAGTGAATTTTAAAATCAATTCATTACTTTCATTCGTCTTTTTCTGTTTGAGCTCTTCTTCTGTTAGCTTTTTACCAGAATTAGTATCATCATTATCAGTAGACTTCTTTTTCTCCTCAGTGACATGTTCGATTTCAATCAAGAACCCTTTGAACAAACCATGTAAGAAACAATTACACGTACGCAACTTAAACGTTTCCAAAGTTTCTTTCTGAACCTCACCAGTGGTACCATCGGGGTTGGTTGCCGGTAGTTTCACATTTAACAAATAAGAGAATCCACCTTCACCTTTTATAATTTGTTTTAAAGACCATAGAGATTGTAATTTGTTCAACATCATCTCGAAATCTTCATCAGAGTTATCAGGTAATGAATTACAACATCCATTGTTCACATGTTGTTGAAGTTTAGCCTTGTCCACTTCGTCATTATCAGCCATAACAGAATGATTTCCTACTGTTTGACTTTTATTCTTCTCCTCTTGTTTCTCCAGCAATTGTTGTTGTTTCTCTATAAACTCTGTTGAATAGTCAACGACATTACTATTATCCAATTGTTGTTGTAATAAATTATTTGAACCAAATTGTGATTGGTAGTCTGTGAATGCAGATGCCGTTGCCGATACGGTAGGCTTTAAACACACTATACTCTTGTTATTATTGATGATAGTCACAGTTTTCCCTTTCAAATAACTCAATTTCAAATTGTACAAGTACCGGTTATTGACATCATTTGAATTGACGTTCAATGGCTTTGAGTATTTATTATTCAAGTAAATCTTCAGTTCAAAGTTCCACGGACCTAATGACTGTGGCAATTCATTGGAAATAGAGTCATGAAACTGAGATATAGTAGTTGGAGTTGCATTTTGAACCAATAACACTCTGTTACAATAGGCAATGTTTCGTTAGTATGCATGAAGAAAATGATTCACAAGTTAACAATCAATGCTCCACTTGCTTAAATTTAGGTATCAATAATTACTTACGCTGTAACCATATTGAGCTATTTATTGTTTGTTTGTTTGTCACTGTTATGTTCATTATATGTTTCCAATTCAATAACGGGATGAAACACTAAATTGAAAAGGTATCTTTCATCTTATACACCAAAAAAGACCACCAAAAAAACATGTTTGAGAAATTCCCATTTTTTTGAGGGAGGAAAAAAGTGTCTTTTCAGTACTGTTATTTAGTTTAACAATGTGCCATCCATCAATATATACACAGTTTCCAGTGATTATCCTGCTCTGTATCGCAGTGATTTTACAAACAAAATCAAATAAAATCATGTCATTCACACTCCTTGAACAGGAACGATCCACCTTGGAGCTTTTACAGACCATCGAAGCTGGAATAAGTGATAGACTGAAGAGGAACTCATCTTTATACAATCCAAAGACCGTGAAAAACCACAACGTTCTACCCTCTCATAAGACTACGATAGCAAAGAAACCTGAATATTACATTCAACAACATGAGATTCATTTATTTTTGGAAGAGTACAATAGACAAAGAGCTAAATTGGTGAAACTGGTTGGAGACAATGCTGATGCGGAAGACATTGACTTTGAGTTGGAGGACGACTCTCGTTTTATCAAGTTTGATAAGCTATTCAATGATGTCAAACAAAATTCTGACACAAATAATATTGAACCTACCCCATCTAGTCAATTTGAGATGTGGTCATCGAACACCGGTAAACAAGCTAGAAGTAAACGAAGACGAATCCAATCATCATTTGCGAAACAATTGAAATTATCAGACATGTTTTCCAAATTTGAACAACACGACAAGTTTCTAGATTTACAGTCCCATTACCATAGTTGGGTTAACTTACAAAGGGAATCACCCTTGAACCAAAATGAATTACCAACTTTTGAATCATATTTAACGATTTTGTCAAGTTCCACACATTTCCAAGGTATTGTGAGGAATGAAATTTACTTGAAGTACTTAACAGATTTATCCGAATATTTAATAGAGTATTACACAAAGATCAACATATTATCAAACCCTCAAGTTTCGATAAATAAAGTGAAAGATGAAATTAAAGAAAGGCGACTCCATACAAAGGATGATACAACCCAACATGTGTACTGTTTAATCTGTGAGAAGGATTTTGCGAAGGATACAGTGTACAAGGCTCACTTATCGGGGAAGAAACATATCAAATCCGCAAATAGAGGTAATCGTTTACAGTTCCTATCACTGGAATTCTTTATAGTGGATTTGTTAAATTCATTGCTCAATCAGCAATACAAAAAAACCATTGAGGAGGTACAAAGATTCAAACAGCTTTCAATTCGTGAACAGATGCTTGAACAAAAAGATGCACATGTCACCTCTTTAACTGATGATGAATTGATAGATATCACAAATGAACAAACCCAGATTGCATCTGCGGGAGAAACTGACGAAGAATTCACATCGAAAACGGCTGAAGATGAATACAATGAGTCTTCCTACAATCCAAGAGGGCTACCACTTGGTGCTGATGGGAAACCTATGCCGTTCTGGTTGTACAAACAACGAGGTCTCAACATTGTCAACAATTGTGAAGTGTGTAGTAATACTAAATACAAGGGGCCTTCTACCTTTGCCAAACATTTCAACAATGCTGTCCATAAACAAGGGTTAAAAATGTTGGGTGTTTTAAAGAACGGCCTAATTGATCCATCTGTGTACCATGGATTGAGTAGAGTTGATGATGTCCTAGCACTATATAAAGTTATGGAAAAGAAGACAAGAAATGTGCTGGTTAAGGAAGATGATCTCATTGAAGTGGAAGATGAGAACGGAAACAAGATGAGCTTGAAAGTGTACGAACAGTTGAAGAAACAGGGATTATTATAAATTCTATTTCTTTCAGTAATGTTTTTACACTCTTCATTGTATGATGATGTAGAAATAGCTTGTGTAATTAATTGTATAATAAATGTTTAATTTAATAATAATAAAATTTCTATCAATCAGTGACATTCTGTTTCCATCCTGTGAAATAACAGATCTTGATACAAATATGGGGAAGGATAATTCTAACTTTCTAAATACGGTACTTAGCCACACAAACCTTGTTAAACAAATTTGATCCTATTCCACTAGATCGATCCATTACTTCTTAATCGTATCGACAGTCTTGACATGAAATTGACTACTTTGACGACATAATTCTCTTAATTAATGTCCGAAACTTGAAGTCATTGACCATTCAAAATGGTTTATCATTTAATCGCTCAATGAATCTTTTGTCCTATTTTGATATAGGGTTACCATTAACAAGATTGAAGTTGGTTGATAATTGGCCATCTATAAACCTTAAAAAGGTTCAGGAAAATCTCAACGAGCACCTTATTACATTGCATACATCAAATCCTGATCTCCTTCAAATATATGTTACTAGTGAAGAATCTAAAACTTCACTTCCTATAAGTGATAATTTTCTACCTTTGGTAGATACGTTTATAGAAATGCCATTTCACTTCGTCTATGGTATTGATGATATAGATTGTTTATTGATGTTTACGAATCTGCGATCTAGTAGGATAACTATCACCAGCAGTTTCTCTGATTCATCATTGTTATCGTTCACATCCCCCCTTGCAATAATCTCCTAAAACTGATTTTTATTGCCGATAATTTAGATATTGACGTTAACTTCAGTAAACTTTCCAGACTGCTTTCTCTCTCAATTAGGTTGATTATTCAATTTCACACGAGACAACTCGTTCCTAACATATTATGGAGGTATACTCACAGCTGAGCTGACACAAAAACAGTTTACACTGATACAAGTGCTGAATTATCTAAATTACTTTGCTAAATATAATTAATTTTATTTTTAATAGAAAATATATATTCACACACATTTGTAGTACAAAAGCAATCTGGTCAACTATTGAGATGTAGCGTCACTAGCACCTGCAGTCACCGTTACTGGAGCAGCAGTTTTAACTAGAAATCTTTCAGGAACCTTATCTTTAGCATAATTATT
Organism: Ambrosiozyma pseudovanderkliftii; assembly: GCA_003707895.3. NCBI lineage: Eukaryota > Fungi > Ascomycota > Pichiomycetes > Pichiales > Pichiaceae > Ambrosiozyma > Ambrosiozyma pseudovanderkliftii. The sequence continues at coordinate 62,273 of PPLW03000057.1, forward strand.
AAGGTATTTCAAGCAACCAGTCTTCAACACTTCATCCGTGTCCCCACGTTCATTTAACATTTCGACAAGTAAGTCAATACAACTGTCAAACAATGGAGGTTTAAACATGATAAGGTACAATATAGTGTTCAACCCAGTTTTAAATCTGATAGGATCGTAACAGACACTCTTCAATTTGAACAAATCTGACTTGTCCAAATATGGTAATTCAGATAGTAACCGTATAAACACTTTACGATCACGATCTGTGTTTTCCAAGAACGGGATGACATTGTCCAGAATTTTGGAAGTGTAATGCAAATAAGTTGGATACCCATTATTAGTATTAACATGTTCAACATAGTATTCTTCATTTAACCATTCTATTATGTAACCTATTTTATCTTTAATATCTGTTTGAAAATATTCAAGTAATTGTTCTCTGACAAATGTAGCTAATTCGGGAGTAGATGTTAGACCTCTAGTGGCTAATCTTGCTAGAATCAAGATCCATGAATCCTTCGACCAATTGGTAATAGCTATTCTACTCAATGTATTGTCATCGGTTGGATTATTATTGTTGTTATCATTATTCGTAGTTGAAAGTTTGATAAAGTTATTTATTATCAATTTTAAATGCTCCTTCTTTTCATCCAATGTTAAATCTTTTGGTAAAGGTATTGTGTAACTATTATCACCTGGTTCATCATCATCTTGTTCGACACCTGAATCTGTCCCAGTAGTTAAACCAGACAACGGATCATAATCATCATTTTCATCATTAATATCATCTTCTTCAAATTTTCTTTTGATACCTTGTGGAGGAGCAGTTGGTGGTGGTAGTAGAGCAACTGTTTCCTCTTCCTTAACCTCTCCAACGATACTCTTATATCTATTGGACACAATGTCCAATGCATGAACAAATTTCTCTACTTTAACATTCGAAAGAGCGCTTAAAATCATAGTTGATAGTAATGTTGGATCTAGTGAAGACAAGTCAAAAGAAGCTAATTGATCATCGGGCTTCAACAGTGAGTAAATTGATTTGTAATCATCATCTCTAGGTATTTCACAATTATTGTAAAACCACAAGTCAGGATCATCTCTACTTTGAATCTCTGCTAGTTTTCTGTTTCTTAATTCAATTGCTTCATCATCAGCATCATCAGCATCAGTCACCTTATTTTCTTTTGATAAGGAATTTAAATGTTTCAATTTTTTGTCAAATCTTTGTTGTAAGCTTGGATCTTTATTTAAAAACCCTTTGTTTAAAAAGAATGCCAACGCAATTTTATCTAACTTGTCATTGAACTTCTTCACTAGCTTCAACTTTAACTTATTACTGTTGTCGAATTTGGGATCTATTTTTAATTGCGATTCATATGCTAATGTGAAGGATAACAATTTACCACCAGTGATGTTAGGCTTTGTTCTGAACAATCTTAAAAGTACATGGAAAATTGTGTCAAACACCATAGTATTCAATATTATATCTTGATTCAACACAGAGAACAAATCATCAACCAATCTATTCCCTTCTGAATCAAGGCCAGCAGCGTACAAATATGGATGATTCTTTGGAACCAATGCAATTGAAATTTCTGGGATCTTTTCATCATCATCTTTGTCTGAACTCTTAGCATCGTCATTATTAATATTGTTACGAGAAGGTAATTGTGTTTGAATCACTTTACCTATGAATCTAATAGATGCTACTTTAGTGGCTGTGTTTCTGTTCAGATCTGTCTCCTTGTTGAATTCGAGTAATGGGTAACTGGTTTTCCAATGGTCAATGACAAACTGCTTCAATTGGGTCAATGTATGCCATTGTTGTAAATTTGGTGTATCAATGAATTTATAAAAGGCAAGATCGTAAATTGAGTTCAAAATTTCAATTGACTTTGTGTACACTAAATAATGAACTCTTTCATCTAATGGTGGTTCTTCAATTGGCTGTTGCAGTTGTAGTATGATTGGTTCTTCATGTGCGCCCTGTTCTTGCTCGATGCCATATGGATCTTCCTCCTCATCTGCAGATGACTTTATATATGGTTTATTCAATATCAAATAAGCTAATAAGTTTATAATCTTTAAACTATTGTCCAATCTAGACCTGAATGATTTTATCTTCCCCAAATAGTAACATTTGTAGATGAATCTAACCACTTTTAATTGGATTATAGTATTATTAACCGGTTGAGAGGTACTTATAGTTATAAAACTATCCAGTATTTGAGAGAAGAATTGATTGTCTTGAAACACCAACGTCTCTGCTTCAGTCAATTGCGTTAATATCTGTTCATTTGATAACGACATCATTCAAAAATCAATTAAAATAAAAAAAAAACTAGATAAAACTAGTCAATGATTTTACAGAAAAGGGGGAAAGATACAGTTTTGTTTTTAATTGAGTTTTTGAAAGTAATGCCAATCAAAAGGAGATAAAAAAACGTTCGGTTGTTCGATAAACTCTTAATTTATCTATTAACCTTCTCTTTTAAATTATATCCTATCCTAGTGTTTCTCCTTTGTGTCTCTCGTCTCGTCTCAGTGCCAAAAAAAAGAAACAAGTTAAAAGCAAGAAGGTGTGCATTACACAATTGCTTACTCAATTTTCGTCTCAATTTTTTTTGTAATTAAGTCGAACAGCGACGCGTCGGAATTTCAATTACTAGGTTACGGGGAAAAGAGGTTATTATGAACTGAAAATAAAATTAAACAATTAATATACAAGATTGAACCATTCATCACATGAATGGCATCAAATTATACCTAAATATCTACATTATTGAAGATGTGGAGGCAAATCCTGGTTTTGTTGATGAGGTGGAACATTATTGTAATCGTTAGCATAGGGATCACCATTTCCATAATCACCATTGCCGTAATCACCGGATTGGAATTGTTGTTGATACGGTTGTTGTTGTTGTTGGAAATGTGGTGGTCCTTGTTGATAGTATTGATCTTGTTGTTGCTGTTGCTGTGGTGGTGGTTGGTATTGTTGTCTGTAATGGAAATCCTGTTGAGGTTCAAACCTTTGATTATACCTTTGATCGTACCCCTGACCCTGTTGGTTAGGATTAAAATAATCTATTGATGGAGGTTGGAAACTTTGCTGTTGATGATCTATCATTTGCTGTCCTGGAACACTAAAATGACCTCCTTGAGTGGTCATTGGAGGTTCATGTTGTTGTCTGAATCTTTGGCTTTGATATCTTTCTCTGAAATCTCCTCCTCCGTTTCCTCCACCATCTCTTCTACCTCTGTAACCACCACCTCTTCCACCTCGTCCACCTCTGTAGCCGCCTCTGTAACCACCTCTTCCTCTACCACCTCTTCTGTTGTTGTAATTGTTACGGTAGTTGTTGCTATGCTGTGAGTGGATTCTTTGTGCACCATCCAATCCTCTACCGAATTGTCTTCCCTCTTCAAAACCTGGATCCAAATCTATCTCCATTGCTTTACCGTTGATCTTCATCTTGTTCAAATACTTGGTGGCATCTAATGCAGATTTGGCATGTTTGAATATTATAAAGCAAAACCCGGTTGGTGTCAATTTCAACTTATCCAATCCCATCTTGATCTGATCAATTTCACCAATTTTGGAAAACAAGTCAAACAATTGTTCCTCTGTGGTGTTATACGATAATTTACCAATGTAAATAGTCGCAGATGTCAATGATTTCTTCAAATTCAAGTACCCATGGATTTCGTCTCGTTTAGCTTTGTTCACTAAATAGTTGGATGGTTTATCCAATCTGAACGTAGAATTTTTGAATGTTGGCTTGTCAAATTCCTTTAAATCAACCATTTTCAACTAAATATCTCTGGCTTATTTCAAAAGATTGTCGTTGAGCAGTCAAAGTGTGCAATCAAACAAACCATTGATGTCCCCTAACCCTCTTTTTGTCAGTATATAAGTATACACAAATGCAAACTTCGTCCCCGTCTTCAAAAAAATCCAGGTCACAAGTATACCGGTGTAGAGATGTAAAATCAGAGACAAACCACAAACATCATCACGTGCCCCTCCCTCTGCCTCTCTTGAGGCAGATAGAAACAAAGATTAGTCATCGCTCGTAACCCTCCACCAGACAATTAGAAAAAAAACATCTTGTGGTGTTAAAATTAACACAATTTACTAGTTTCCTCTTTTTATCGATGAAACTTGTCTTTTGACTTTAGCATTACTTTGTATTATCTTTTTCTTTCTCTCTCTCCAATCAGTTTTTGTTTACTGTGTTCCATATAGATTGCCAACTGTACCGTTTGTTTCGTTTCAACTAATTTTTTACTTATTTTCAATACCCTTTTTACTTCAATATCCAAGTTATGGGAAACTCACCCAGTAAAGATGGCTCCATTCATTCTTCTGCGAACAACAATTCATCTTCCGGTTCCTCTTCTGCCATAGTATCATCAGTTGGAGCATCTAAGGATGATCCAGACCCGTCACCGAGTCGCAAATACCACATAAATAATAATTCGAATTTTAATTCATCTAATGACCGTTATGATTACAATAACAATTACCGTTTGAGTGCTCATCAATCGATCAACAACAATAATAATTATAATACAATTAATAATAAGGATAAATTGTCAACAACAACAACAACAAATTCCAAAAGAAATATTAATTCTTTCTCTCAATCTCCTAACAATGATACTTTTACCAGTAAATCCCATAAGGAGTATTATGACTTGGAGATTGCTGCTTCACTCGCTAAGGCTTTGACTATTTCAAAACCATCGGTTAAGACTGATTCCAATTTTATCTCCACATCCAGTGATAGCACTGCTGAGTCATGTTTCACTACTATGTCGTCATCATCTATTTCATCTACTCCCTCACCTCCAACGTCAAAGGATAACAATGCTTTGTACCCAATCGAAGAACATTCCAATGAATCAACCCCTGAACTTAGGTCTAACAGTAACAGTAACAATTCAATATTGTTACATGATAACTGCATTTTCCCTCAGGATTTAGATGCGTCTCCCTCTGCTTCTTCTCCATTAGCTCAAGAACCTACCACGAACACAATAAGTCCAGCTTCGTCGTCTTCATCCACTTCGGCTACCAAGGCTGCTCCTGCCCCTGTGAGACCAACTTCTAAGAGAAAGGATTCCGTCGATATTGATACCATTATAGAAAAATTAGTTGAATCTGGTTTATCTAAGAAGTATTCTAAAAAATTCTTCATATCTTCCAATGAAATTAAATTCATCTGTTCAAAGGCTAGGGACGTTTTCATGCACCAACCAATGTTATTGGAGCTGGCCGCTCCAGTGAAAATCGTTGGTGACATTCATGGGCAATTCCATGATATGCTGCGTATCTTTAAGCTGTGTGGATTTCCTCCAAACGCCAATTACTTGTTCCTTGGTGACTATGTGGATAGAGGTAAACAATCTCTTGAATGTATCATTCTTTTACTGTGCTTGAAGATCAAATACCCTGAAAACTTTTTCATGTTAAGAGGTAACCACGAATCTGCTTCAATTACTAAGATGTATGGTTTCTACGATGAATGTAAAAGAAGAAGCAACATCAAGACTTGGAAAATGGTTGTCGATGTGTTTAACACATTACCAGTGGCTGCCACGATTGCAGATAAGATTTTCTGTGTTCATGGTGGGTTATCTCCTCAATTGACTAATTTGAATCAAATCAAAAAAATTCAAAGACCTACTGATATTCCAGAAGATGGGTTATTGGCTGATCTATTATGGTCTGATCCAAAAGATAATTCTACATTTTCTAATAGTTCCTCTTCGAGCTCATCGTCTGGTTCCAATAAATCGATGAAAAATTTCGGTTCATCTGATTGGACACCAAACGATAGAGGTGTGTCCTATTGCTTCAACAAAAAGGTTGTTGGGAAATTTTGTGATTTCTTTAAATTTGATTTAATTGCTAGAGGACACATGGTTGTGGAACAAGGGTATGAGTTTTATGCCAAGAGAAAGTTGGTTACCTTATTCAGTGCACCAAATTACTGTGGTGAATTTGATAATTGGGGTGCTGTGATGAATGTCGATGAAAAACTTATGTGTTCATTTGAATTGTTGAAGCCTCAAAGCTCTTCATCCAATAGACACAAACGTTGATGTCGTCGGTATTTGTTACTGATTCGACAATACTACTTTCCCTTATTTTTTATTTATTTTCTTATTATTGTTCAAGATTGATTAGGTGGACTCTAACCGTTCGATTACTTTTCCATACTTCCATGTTTTTCTACTCGTGCGTCCTGAGTTTCGTATTTTCTTTTCTTTTACATTTTACCTGCCTTACTCTCACATATTTTTTTACTGCTTGCTTTTTAGGGTTGTTGGTTTTCCTATTCTATTGAAACAATGTTTCTTTGTGTCTTTTATATATTTGCCATCTCTTATTAATTTTCTACTGGTATATATCCCCGAAATAACTGATTTGTTTCATTATTCGTTACACACTCTCTTAACTAAATTAACAACGCTATTCCTTTTTGAGATGTGTGTATACGTCATAGTGTTTTTTCAATGACGGTGTTTTGGTCTGACATACAGTGTGAACCTCCCTTGCGTTTTTTTCCGAACTTAATATCAATTTAACAATTTAAATTATCAGTAATGAAGAGTAATGTGTATATAGATCAAAGTGCAATTGATGGAAGTGGGAAGGAACCGGAGACGCCACTGTTTTTGATACAAGCCGATCGGTCCCACATCGACTGTCGATTAATCAGCATTTCTTCAGATGATGTATTTTCTACTGAAATACACTTATCTAGTGGTGAATCACTATTAAGCAGATTTTGATTGTCACTATTTGGTGTATTTTATTGTGGAGACCTTTGCAAGGTCTTGGTATTCTCCAATATAAGCTTGGTATCCACAGTTGACGTAAACTTCAGAATCTCCTCCAACTATAATGTATATACAAACTCCAACAAGTACAACATGATTTGAAATGAAAATTAATATATATTGAATTTGTCAACTTGAAACATGTTGATAGATACGGTTCACATGGTCAAGTGGACCCTTAATTGGACCCTGCTTGATTATTGTAAAGTGATGAAGCCACTGTTTGAACTGTGACCAGCCACATAGTGAGCGCTTCAAAGAAAATTTATTCTTCGTACACTTTAACAATTTCTTGGTTTTTTGTTGTGGCTATTTTAAATCTATACAATTTCTATTTGAACTTGCAATGAATTCAGATTTTTGATTACACATACTATCAGATAAGGATGCTAACGGTGTAAATGTAAATATTGATATATGGGTACTTGACCTATAAAAGGTCATGATCTCCCTCCTAGATTGTTCTCACTTTAACTTAATCGTGATGTAAAAAATGAACGTCCTTATTTATAATAATATAAAACAAAAACATTTTCGGCCATGTCTTTTATTAAAAATGGATTCATAGCTAGTTGGAATTACTTGAAAATTGACGACCCTAACACTTTCAGAGATGAATACATCAATCCTGACATTAACAGAGAGAGAAAACCAAAACCTAAACCACATGGCTGGCAATTCTTAAACCTTTTGGATGTCTTTAACTGGTACCCTTCTTACTATAGTTGGTATGAACGGAAGTTTTTGATGAAGTTCGATGCTACTGTATTCTTCTTTCTTGCTGCTTCTTTCTACACGAAATACTTGGATACATCAAACATTTCCACTGCATATGTTGCTGGTATGAAAGAAGATTTGAATCTTCATGGTAACGAATTGAACATTTTTAACACTTATTACACCATTGGGTATGCTTTATTTCAAATTCCTGTGACTCTAATGATTACCAGACCAAAGTTTTCCAGATACTTACTGATTTTCTGTGAATTAGTGTGGGGTTCTTTGACTTTAGCCAACGCATTTGCTCAAAATGCACAACAGGTTTACGCTATCAGATTCTTGATTGGAGTCTCAGAGGCTTGTTCATTCCCAGCAACTTATGTTGTGTTGAGTAGTTATTTAACAGACGATGAATTATTCAAACGGACAGGTGTATATGGTGCATTCTCTGCAGCTGGTAATGCCAGTTCTGGTTCTCTTCAAACAAGAACAACAAAGAATCTTCATATGGTTGGCGGATTAGAAGGTTGGAGATGGCAATTCATCATAGATGCTGTCATCACTTATGGTATCGTTGTGTTTGGGTTTTTACTTTATCCAGGTATTCCTTCCACTACTAAGAAGTTTGGGATCTTTTCTGAAGATGATATGATATTTGCCAGAAAGAGACTAGAGAACAAGATTGCCACTCCTAAGAAATTCGGCCTCAGATCACTAAAGGAGACCTTCAAGACCTGGCAGGTGTATGCATGTACTCTACTTTGGGTGTCACATCATCAAACATTCTATGACTCTGGTGTTAAACTTTATTTGCGATCTAGAAAAGACTTATACAATAATACACAGGTTACTGATTTGATCACGTATACTGGTTTAGTTTCTATTGGTGCTGCTATTATTTGCCCTCCATTGGCCGGTTTCTATGGTAAAGTCCCAGTTGCTATATTTGGTTTAGGAGCCGCATACTATGCTGCTAGCATTATGATCAAATGGAATGTTCGAAACTCCCTTATGCTATCTGCATTCTCCATATCTCATATATTCAGAAGCGGTTTAGCACAAACATATTATTCGTGGGCTGCAACGTTGTGTAAGGACGATGTTGAGAAGAAAGCGCTAGTGTTATCTATTATGAACTGTTTATCATATGCCACACAAGCATGGTTGATTCCTATTCAATACAATTTGAAACATTCACCTAGATTCCGTGGTGGTTATAAGGGTAACCTTGGTATAATTATAGTTGATACATTAGCTTTCACCATTGTTTACTTGTTGGATAAGTATGATTTGAAATTGATTCCCCAGTATGCTGGACATAGACACAAGAATGAAAATGATGAAATGATTGCATTAGTTGATAGTGAAGAATCAATTGTAGATGAAATTGAATCAGGAACTGAAAAATATTCCTCCGACGGAAAGACCAATGAAGTTAAAAGTAAAACAATTGAATTAACTGCTTGAAATTGATACATAAGGTGAATATCTGTTTTTATATATTTTACATATAAGTAAAGTCCACTAAAGATATCAAACAAATAAGGATTTTTATATCTATGTAAAACGTACTACATATTTAGTAATTAAAAGCAAATAAAAATCAGGTAAAACATTAACTAATGAACAATATTGTTGAAAAAAAAGAAAAAAAGAACGTATGGACAATATTGATAAAATTATACAATTGTTCCTTCGTTCAAAACCTTCACGAAGGCAGCGTTGATCTTCTCGTCTAAATGCTGTGCAGTTGAGGTTTCTCCTGCATACTTGCCCATTAATTTTTGGTTTCCATTAACTGTTGTTGTAACCGTTGCGCTGATGGTAGCTGTCATCTCAGTAACACTAGAGTACATGCTATCAGCGAGAGTATAAATGCTGTTTCTCCATGGAAGGACATTGACAAGACCTGCAATTGTTTGACATGGCTCGACATATGGTTGAACATCATCCGTAGTATAATATGCATCTTTTTGAATATCATTGTAAGAATTGAAAGCAAAAGAAACTTCTTTCAAGAGGGTTGTGTTTGAGTATGTATTGTAAAACACATCAAGTTTGTTCATCAAATCATTTACCTTGTTTGCCTGGAAAACAAAGCACTTAGCCAGATTGTAGTCCACTAACGCAGTACCAGCAGTGGCCAAATCAGTGTGGTTTACTTTAGCCGTAGCATAACCTCTGTAGATACGTAAATAGTTATCTAATTCTGAAGTAAACGTGTCATCTAATAATTGGGTGTAATCCTTAGCGGCAGCATACAAACTATCTAATCCTTTTGAATTCATGATACTGAATGGTGCATCAGGATTCTTGCGAACTTGAGCGTTGACTGATTGGAAACGATTTCCCAAAGAAACAACCTTTGAATTTGTATTAAATCTGTTGTTACGACATTCATTAGAAACAGCTTCAATCAGGGCTAGTTTTGTTAATTGTTGTTGATTGTATGAGAAAGAAGTTGGTCTAGGACTGCTTGATGGGGAAGCTGGGCTCGGTTTTTTTGTTGGAGCAGCCAAGGAGAATGTAATGGAGAGTAACAAAACAAAGAGATACCGTAAGTTCTTCATAGTTGTTCGGTATATTGGTAGTTCTATGTTTCTTAGTTGTAAATGAATATACATAGGTCATATTATACAAGTTTGCAAACAGGAATATATTTACATTTTATACAAGAAGTATTGTTTTCAGGGGAATAATTGTTGTCATATAGAGAATGCAAGATGGGCATAAAGACTCCTGTAGAAAAGAAAAATGAAACAAACAAACAACCAAACAAAGAAATAAACAAACACAATATAAAGGTTCAATAATCGTACAAGATGAATAACAAGTGTTACCCCCTTTATGTGAGTCTTCAGTTGGATTTAAAATATTAAAAGTAGCATTCTTTTACCAAACTTCTAGAACACCAACTGCAGGGGTTAGTATCGTAGATCAATGATTTTTGGTTTAAAAGGTTATTATAGCATTGTATTTTAAATCCGCTGACACATATGTAACTAGACCTACACGTTTGGTTTATAAGAATTAAACATTTTATATACATTTGTTGCGAATTATTCAAGGTTTTCTGGTGGGTACTACTTATCTGAGTGTAGAGGAGGATAATTGAGAGGATAATAATTCTATTAACAGTATCTATTTCTCCATCCAACATAGATAAATGCTACTTATTTAATATATTTTTACTTCACCACCCAACAAACACTTTCCGTTGAAACTGAAAATTTCTGTGAAGTATCCTTTCCTATGTTATTGCGTTGTGGGGGTTAAATTACTCAAATTTCCATAGAAAAAACACAGTCTACTTTCGCTGACTGAAAAAAAAAACAAACATTTATAGAAAATAGTACATTTAGGAAAAATTATAAGGTGCAATGGAATGCAAATATATATAAGTTTAAATCTGAGATGCACCTCTTACAATATAAATAAAGTCACCATCTTGAATTTCCTTTATAACTCTTCCAGAATACGGAATGTAAACAAATTCATCTTCATTGGAATCAGAAGTTTTCTTTTCTTCGTCCCTTAAACCCCTGAAAACGAACAATTTCTCATTTTGAGTCGTAGTTGATTTATTATTTATATTTTTAATGTTCATTGCATCCGATACACTGTCTAGTAATCTTCCAATGGGCCAAGTTTTACTCACATATAGTGGAGTTGGAGTACCTGCTTTAGTCACTGCATTAGGTGATTGATCTTCAGGAATGTATATGCAGTAAATATACAATCTTGTAGATGTAGAAATCTTTGGGTCACCCTTTGCCTGTTGTTTTAACCTCGATAATTCAATTATTTTCTGTGCCTGAGTTTTAGGCTTCTTTGAAGATGAAGATGAGCCACCAAAACCAAACGAAAACTTAGAACTTGATGAAGATTTGGTGTTTGTAGAATGTTTTTTGCTCTTAGAAGAAAAAATAAATTTCTTTAACTTAATCAAAGCTTGGTTTGCTGATTCATCAATCCCTGAATTTGCCACCAATCTTGATGCTATTGAAGTATTCTTTTTGGAAATTGTTTCAGAGGCATTTTTCGTTGTTGATTTGTCAAATAATTTCGTATTTTTCAGTGATTGTTCTAGATCAGCTTGTCTTCTGATCTCAGACATGTTCGGAAATACACTCTTGGAAGATGCTAATTTATGGTCCACCGATGCAACACCACCCTTATCATCTAGATTAATCTTGTTGGTATTATGTTTATTGTTGATATGCTCATTGAAATGAGCTCTGTGATCTGAGCAAAACGATATATGGCATATCGGACATGTAAATGGTAGGAAATCTATCTTACGGCAAATGGAGCAATGGGTACCAATCTCCATCAGAGACTCATCCTTATGGTCCACAGTTGTCATCTTGAAGCATCTAAGTATAGCAAATATATTTTGAACGTGTCAAAGTAAGAAGTAAAATGGTAAGTAGTGTCTTTGCCTTTAGAAATAGTGTCAAACATCCATATTTATATGCCCTTTCTAACATTTATTTATAAGATCTCAGATGGATTCGCCACCATAAAAATTTCACAGCCTTAAGAATATTCAAGAACAAACAGTCACGTACCATATATTTTAGATATTTTTTTTCCTTGTTTTTTTTTTCACATACAAAAAGAATGGTAGAAGTTATGGATAAATTAATAAATACATGCAAGTCAAGTCGTTGATTAATAATCACAAACACCAGTACAATAAACAGCGATATTATTAATCAACATGATTTGTGATCTAAACGTTGTGTATCCAGTGAATGATTTCACTACTAAGATTTCTGATGAAGATCTGACAAAATTGAAATGTGTTTTGGCAACATTGGAACAATTAGGTTACACACATGTTGCTTTGAATTTTAGATACAATCCCCAGTTAATCAAAAAATTACCTAGTTACAGTAATATAAGCGATCTGAATCCTATTGATTTGAGTTTATTTGATGAATTTAAACAACGTTTGAAATTGTTCACAAGAATCACAGTTATAGTCAATGAATCATCTCAATTTCAGAACATTGTTAAATTTCAACAAATCTTTGACCTTGTCTCAATTGAACCGTCCAACGAAAAACTATTACAATTAGCAATCACTAATTTAGATATAGATATCATATCACTGAATTTTAGTAATAAGCTTGGGTTCTATTTGAAGCATAAGACATGTTGTTCGGCTATAGACAAGGGAATCTATTTTGAATTTAAATACATTGATTTGATCCATTCTAACTCAAGAGTGATGGCTATATCGAATGTTAAACAGTTAATACGTGCATCACGATCACGTGGAATGATTTGTTCCAGTGGTGTAGATATCCATGACCAACGACAGTCTACTACACTAGTTAGAAACTTCAATAATTTAGTCAACTTACTAGTGTTGATCGGTTTAGATCACAGCCGTGCGAACCAAGTGTTTAAGGATTGGAGTTTAAAGGTGCTATTGAATGGAAGATTGAGAATTAAGAGTTTCAAACAAACAGTGGTTATTGCTGGTGATGAAGGACTCATCGATAACTCCCTTGAAGTTAAAGATAAAACTGGGAAAAACAGTAATATCAAGATGGACATTGAAGGTTACATCAAAAGAAAGGCACATGATTACAATGATGACAGTGATAAATTACCAAATAAAAAGCAAAAAATAGATGCAAACTAATATAAATGGATTATGATTCCTTTTTTGTTTCGTATTTAATTACTTTTCTAATAGATTACACTTTTATAAAAAAATTCAGATACAGAAAATATAATTCTTGATTTCTTAAAGATAAGCAAAGTTAGTAAGTATATAGTAAAGATAGTTAGCAGCTAGGTAGGGTATGCGGGGATTATTATGACTTGTAAATGTATGCTTTCGATTTCTTCACTTTTTCATCCATATTCCCAGTAGGGATTTTTTGCCTTTTAGTTAGCGTTGTTGGTGAAGAAATGTCGATCTTGTGTTTTGGAAGAGATGTGATATTGTTATTATGAACCATGCATGTTTTTGATTTCGTGGGAGGAACAGAAACAGATGTGGTGGTCGGTTTTAATCTAGATGAGGACAGTTGTGCTTGGGTGATCTTTGTAATTTGTTTCAGTGAATTGGGTGCTGACGGAACCACTTGTTGCAAAGTCTTGGATGGTGAACGGAGTTTATTTCCAGTAGATTGGTTAAGAAACTGAGTTCTCATTCTATTTTGATGTTTAGCCTTTTGTAATAATGAACTTTTAAATCCAGTGGAATCGCTTGTATTAGATTTAGAGAATGATCTTTTAGCAGCCTTCATAGGCACAATGACATGATTCAAGGCCTTGACTTTATTCTTGTTCTTCTCCATTGTTAAGTTCTTTGTCAGAATTCTCAAATTCTCAGCAGCCTTTGCTCTTTGTTCTTCTCGTTCTTTCGAGTAAAGATCGTATAGATCTCTGTAGGGCATCTTGAATTTGGATCCATTTTTAATGATAATCTTATCCACTGGCCGATCACTGAAATCGGTCTGGATCAAATTCTTCCATAAATTGTTTGAATGTTTGATCAAGTGAGGGGAATTTGATTCAATGATCTTTAATGATTTCGCCTTCTTTTTCTTTAAAATAGGTTCCACTAAATGGTATGGTGTGTTACCTATATTATTGATCAAATGACTGTTCTGAATGCATTTCAATTTACAAAGTTGAGTCAATTTCAAGGCACCAGTCTTGGGTTCTGATCGTTCAACGAAAACCATGGTAATCTCTTGAGATCTCTTATTCTATTTGTATTTTAACTTATTTTTATAATGAGTTCATTAATGTATTTTCAATTGATTCATTATGAGAACTATTGTAATGTGTAGTATGTACTACCAACCACCATCCATTCAATATATATTTTTTTAATAATAATTTTTTTCTGTATAATCGACCAGTCGATCGACGTCCATTTTTACTGAGCGCATTTTCTTTTACTATTCGTCTCTTCTATCTTTCTTTGCTTTTCATTTTTTGAAATATTTTGCATTCAAAAAGTAGTACTTTATAAATATATATATATATGAAGGGTTTAGATTTTCAGTTATGTGATTTATATAATAGACCAGCTAAAAATTTTATGAAATTAAGCAGTACCGGTTTCTCTTAAACCACAGAACCAGTTCAAAGCGTAAGCTTCACTTTCTGGAACAGTAGCAGTACCTTCAACCTTGAAAGTGATGGTACAACCCTTCTTAAAGTAAAAGTTGTCACCTGGTTGAATAACCTTAGATTGACCAGTTTCATCGGAAACAGTGAACTTACCATGAACTTCTAAGTTAACCTTCATTTCATCGTAATCGTAAGTGTAAACTAATGCTTCACCAGCTTCCTGTCTGTAAAAACCACATGACAATTGTTGGTCCTTTGGAGCATCAGAACCTAAAGTGTCAGCTAAGTAAGCATTGTTACCTGGAGATGGGATAGCGGCTGGCTTGACTGTGAAACCGTTTTCAGTGGCTGGAACATAAAATAATGGCATTTTTTATATAATAGAATTGACAAATGAGTAGTAAAAATAGTTGATACTTGTTGAAGGTGAACCAAAAAGAGAAGAAACCTATACAGTTACAAATTATCGCCTATATCATTTAAATGGATATTCCATGATACTTATATATAACATTTAAACCTTTAATTCCTTCATATTTAGTCTTAAACTAATTACTTTAGATAAATTTTACACAGAACCTACGGACCTGTTATCATTATTTCCTAATCGGGAGAAAAAGTGCGAGATCGATCTCCCTCAATAATTTTTAAACGAGATGCTAAGTGAAGTTAAAACCGCTGATAGAGGAAGATTACACCCACTGCTAGATACTGAAACCTCTACAGTGTTGTATGTAATAATAGCTCTTTATCCTCCCTCATTTAGTTGTTATGTCCTACAATAATGTATTTAACTAATGGAGGGGGAATTCACCCCCCTTTTAGGAATTTTTATCATATACTACTAAAGATTTAGTTTGTATTTTCCAATTAATTAATTATATATAAATACTGGAATGTATCTTCATATCCATTTACTGAATGAATATCCATTACACTCTCTTCTTTTTATTTAAATTATTATTAAGTTCATTGTGAAACAATCAATTTACACATAAATCGTTAATTAAATTGTCTTTAAATAACCAATCAAGATGCCTATGACAATTGTTCCAAAGAGTGAAGGTTTCGATAAGTTACCACCTTCCGTCGGTCCAACCTCTTACTTAGGTGACATTCAAACGTCCGATGCTAAGCCAGAAGAACAAATAACATCTGGTTTCTTCAAGCAAGTTGCAGGTGAACCATTAGTTTACACATACACATACGATGAAATGAAGGTTGTCTTAGAAGTCAAGGGTAAGGTCTCCATCGCTGATGAAACTGGAAAGGTCACTTATCCAAAGAGAGGTGATGTCTACTACTTTAAAAAGGGTTGTACCATCACTTTCACAGCTGAGGGTGACGGTTCTTTTGGTTATTTCTTCTACACTGGTTTGAAGCAAAATGGTGTTTTATAGATGCAAAAAAAAATTCAAAAAGACTACTGGTTGATTCAATGGTCTTCCTGCTTGACACTTAGCAAAAACAAGTAACATTCATTTAATATATATATAAAATCATTCCTTTTTATTATACTTTTTCTTCATATATATACAAATATTAGTTTATACTAATATATATTTATTGTATGTTTATAGATAATACGTATTACATTGTAACTCATGTGGGGTTTTATTGTCAACAGTTAAAAATTCCCCAGTAGATCATAGATTCCAAGTCAACGACTAGTAATAGTTGATCCAGATCATTTCGTATCATGCATTATTCCCATAATCACAAGATTCCATGTTGTACTTCTGATTTCACTAAATATAAGAAAACCTATGATTTGTTGTGGTGCTTGTGAATTGTGTCAAATATCAGCCACAAAGTCCAAAAATCCAACAAATATGCGCCGTGGCGCCAACGAAAATTGAACCCTAACTCTGACAAGAATACCGATTGGATCAAATCCTGTATTTCTATTCATTTGTTATACCAACCACATCCCCAATACTGTTAATTTGTCTTCCTTGTTTGTTCTCTATTAATTTATCAACTTAATAACAATAATAGGTGACTGCCCAGAAGAATCATCGTCTCTTCTATGACCGATAATAAAGAAAAACAATATGGGAAAGTCATTGGTTTCGATAACAATGTTTCATACGATGAGTTATTACCCTCATTTGAGATGCATAACTTGATCTACAATAGACCCATGAATGTCAATCAAGTATATGATGATGATTATGATGCGAGAATTCATACACCATCATACCATGTTCCAAATACAACCAGGCCTGATTGTCCACCTGATTATTTCAATATTAACGAACAAAGTGTGGAACCTGTCCCTGAACCCAGTTCCCGTCTGCTGAATAACCTTGATAAATTTCAAAAAATGGATGAATCACCCATTGATATTAAGATTGTATTGACAAAGACATTGCCTGTGTTGGGTGAAAAACATGAGATTGAAACTACTTTAAAAGAGTACAAGCCTGGTGATTTAGTGTCTGGTTACATCTTAGTCACTAATAAGACGTCACTTCCGATCCCGTATGAAATGTTTTTGTGCTCTTTGGAAGGTACGATAACTACTCAATCATTCTCCATTTCCCAGTTGTATAATGTGAATCCCGATGAGTGTGCACGATCATTGTTTTTAAGAATGGTGGATTTATCCGCTTCATATCACATTGGTGCCCTCGAAGTATACCCCACCGGTGCGGTACTTTGTGATTACATTGATAAATATGACAATGCAAAGTATGGTTTAGGTTATTCAAAGTCGTTAGACCCTGGTAGTACAAGGAAAAAGCTTTTTGTTTTTAGACTCCCAGAATATTTGTTGGATGATAGCTACCCCTGTGAATCCTCATTTCCTGAACATTTACAACTTCCACCATCGTTTGGGTTTGATACACTCAGTAATAAATATGTGAATGTGAATCAGAAACTGGGATACGGAAAACTGGATTATCTGGGTGCACCGGTGAAAGTACAAGATTCTGCAGAAAGAGGACAGTCCATTTCTTACAGCATTAATGTCAGATACATTGCAAATACAGATAAATTAGCTAAATTATACCCAACTTTATCTAATGATCAAAGTGATCCATTACTAAAGTTTACCATTGTGCAGGATGCAAAATATGATGTGAGAATAACTACCACTAATGCCGTTAGCCAATATGAAGTTCCAGAACACAGAACTGCACAAACAACAGATCAACAAATCCAATCAATTTGGAAACAGTCCCAGATTCTATTAGATAATTTGACTATTGCCAAATTAAGATTTGAAAATAAGACAACGAAAAATGATGATTGCGAGTTAGAGAAAGTAATTCGCCAGGAGATTGACCAAGCCGAGAGTGCTAAGAAAGAAAGTCAAAATTATACTACATCAACTACCCCCTGCTGTAAGGTTGTTAGAAAAGTTAAGGGAACACTTGAAGATCAAATAGAGACTACTGTTTCTGGGGAAACGGAGAAATCATGGTTGAATAAATGTCATGGCTTTTTTATGTTAAATGTGTCTAGTGCTGAACACAAATATTTCAAGGCCATCTCCCCCATCCAACCAACATCTAGTGCAATCCCATATGTATCTTCTCCGAACTCTCAGTCTAGTGCATCATCCCTTTCGGGAAGTATCACTCAACCAATGCAATCACATTCGACGATATCATCACCAAGCATACCTTTCCCACAATCCCCTGCCATTTCTAATTCTGATTGTTCTCTTTTTACATCTAAAACAGATATATTGCAAAATGGACGAAATGGTACTGATAATATTAGTATATCATTGTCATTTAAGCCATTGGATTCCAAAAGTAAGCCTCCAACTACAATAAAAATCACGCCTGTGTTGAAATGTATCACGCTCCAATCACTGAAACCTCTTCCACTCACATTTGATAACACATTTTTTCTTCAGCTTCCTCGGGTATCTGAAAGTGTAACATTCAAGATGGGACGAATAAAGAAACAGGCTGAATCTTATTACAACTCTATTTTATCTTTGAAAGGGCAAATTTCTAATTCATCGGCTGATGATGAAACTACAATAATTCCAAAAGTATTGTTTGACAGTCTAGCTGCTATCAAAACCATGAGTGTGATTGAGAAATCTCTGGATGTGTTCAAAGTTGTTCGAATTAATAATAATATCCAATGGGAATTCAATAGAGAAACAAGAACATATGAATCGAAAGTTGATTTCAGTCTTCAAATGAATGATACGGTAAAGTTTTCTAAAGCTTTCTGTATATCTCCGACGTTTCAAACTTGCCTTTTATCAAGGTTGTACAAAGTTAGATTAGGTATCGAATTTCCTGGCGTAAAATTCAAGAAGGGAAAGAATGATTCTAACGATAAGGTATTGTTTGTAGATATACCAGTTGATTTTAAATAAATTAATTAATAATATAGCTTAGGAATAATAATAATACATAGAGATTTTTTACAAAACAAAAATATTGAAAAAAAGTAAACGTACAAATGAGAATCAGAAAGAT
Source organism: Ambrosiozyma pseudovanderkliftii (assembly GCA_003707895.3). Classification (NCBI taxonomy): domain Eukaryota; kingdom Fungi; phylum Ascomycota; class Pichiomycetes; order Pichiales; family Pichiaceae; genus Ambrosiozyma; species Ambrosiozyma pseudovanderkliftii. The sequence continues at coordinate 81,382 of PPLW03000057.1, forward strand.
GGTAGCAAAGTAAATAAAGAGTGGAAGAAACAAGAAAAAGTTAAAATGTAAACAAATAATAAATAAAACTAAGGACGTCCGTAATAGAGGAAAATAAACGTACAATCAAAAGTAAAAGGTAATGAAGGGATTCAAACAACTTCATAAACAATCGTAAATTTCATCTTCATACCAAATATTAAGAGAGTTCTCATCCAAGATTTCAAGATATCTCTTTAAAGCACCTGCCACTTCAAAGGACAATTGATGATCAATAGCATCTATATTTGATTTATTAGGATGAAGTGAACCAGAAAGTAGTTGACTGTTAATATCCATTGGTTTATGAATTATGCTAGAAGAATTGTTGGTAGATGAAACCGAAGCCTTCAAAGACATATCAAGTAATGTATCATTCAATTTTTTAAACACTTGAGAGCAATCCTTCACAAAAGGCCAGTTTTCCTCGTGTAATGATTTCCAGCTATTAGCATGGCCACTGGTGAGAGTGAATATGGTGCTACTTGATGCATTTGCACTCGATGGTGGGTGCGCAGCTACTGATGTGGAAGATGAACTTGATGATGCGGAAGGTGACGTGTTGCCATTAGCTGGTAACGAATTACCAAATCCACAATTCAAAAGATCAACACACAACTGGATATCTGTTTTGCATTCCATTGGATCAATCACGAATTGTGTTAATGCATAGAGGATAGAAGAACCAGTGATCAAGAATTTGTTCAAAGTCAACCAGTTTATAGGAAGCATGTTTGATGTGTACAAGTTGTAGGTAAATGATAAATTTTGCAAACAAGATTTACCCAATATGTCCAAATGCTGCACAGGAGGTTTTGGATATAGATACGATGGTTTGTATAAAAGCATGAGTAAATGGTAGTATCTGGATGATATCCAAGCTGTGGATAAATGGTAGGAGAATGACGATGAAGTACCTGAACTTGAACCATTAGCAATGGCTGAACTGGTACCATTGGCTGTTGAAAGATCTGTGGTAGTCGATGATGATGATGGTGTATTTAGTAAAGTGGAAGATAACAGTCTTGAATTGTTGTACCATTTTTCGATCCCTTGACGAAGAGATATCACGATATTTTCTCTGTCTAAGTCATTATTGAATTTATCACTGGCTCTCATACAATGGACGTTAGAAATGATTAACCCTTCTATACGACGTAATTCAATGAGGTTCTTGGTGATCAATAGTCCAGATTCCTCCTCGGCCTTGATAGGTTCTGGTAATGGTACATTAATGTCATCGTCTTGAATAGCCACTGGTCTGCCAAGGGAGATAGAGATTAATCTGTCCAAGTTGTACACTGACCAAAACAACCTGTATCTCATTTCAATGTCCAGAGAGTTATATTGAGCCGTGGCAGCACGTTTAGCAGGGATGTGTCTGTTCAATCCGATGGAGATAGACAATCTAGTCAACAACCCCACAATGTTCCAAGCGTAAATTGTCTTAGGACTGTAAAATGAGTAAATACAAAGTAAAATCAGCACCTTCACTGATTCAATGTTATTCATCGATGATATCTTATTCAACAAATTCAATGCTCTGACGGAGAAATACCCTGAACAACCACGTTGTTCGTCTAACAACTTCAATCCCTCCAAAGTGACACAACCAATGGCGATGATCATGTTCAATTGAAATTCGAACGAAATGTCATATGATTGGGAATTACCGTTTAAGAATGAATCTAAATTCATAGAATTTAACTTCTGTTTCAATTCAAATTCATTGATGAACGGGAATGCATGGTGATTGTACTGCATGTAAATGTCAATGAACTTCAACACTTCATCTGTTTCGAATTTGATAAAGGGGACATTCACTGGTGAGTATTTCCCATTGGAAGATGTTGATGATTGAAGCAGTTGAGCCGCCTGGGCGCCGACTAACACTTCATATCCAAGATTGGAATGGGCTAAATTGATTGAGGAGGATAAAGTTGGATCAGAAAACTTGAATCTCTTGACAATTGGAATCTGTGGAACAGGATTGGAATTATTAGCTGAGTAGAAAGGTTGTTGTTGAGGGGTATTTGAATTATTTGAATAAGAATATGAACCATTGAATGAGAATTGAGAGTATTGTTGTGGAGGTTGTAGAGACTGCAAGGGCTGTTGTTGTTGTTGTTGTTGTTGTTGTTGTTCGTATGTATATGGATTCGTATTGCTATTGGTATTGTTATTAGTGTTAGTGTTAGTGTTAGTGATAGTGTTAGTGTTAGTGTTAGTGTTGTTATACGTTGTTGTGGTTGTGGTGGTAGACGTGGACGATGGAGGTCTGAAACTTCTCATAGCCGACTGTTGTTGAAGAGAACAAAGAGAGTTAACCACAGATTCCTCTGCGGCAGAGGCAAACACATAATCAGATCTACCATTTGTTGAATAAATACCATTTGTTGAAGCGTTAGTTGTATCATTGTTGTTTACCGTTGAAGTAGTTGTAGTTGAAACAGTTGAATTGATCTTATTAGCCGTGGCGGAGTTTGGTACAACGCCAGCTCCCGCTCCCGCTCCAACGCCAGGGCCAACGCCAGAGCCAGCGCGAGCGCTGTTCGAATAAATTGGTGGTAACACTGACTGGGTAGCGGAAGACGGGGTTGTTGACGAGGTGAGAGCGTATTCCGATTTCACCATTGAAGAATCAGAATTTGACGATGATGGATATCTATTGATTCGTCTGTTGGAATTATTATTAGTAGTGGTAGTACTAGAAGTTGTATCTGTTGTTGTTGATGATGGTTGTTGTTGATGGATATTTTCCTTGTTGTTTGTAGTGTTGTGGTTACCAGTGCCACCAGTTCCACGACCACCAGCGGCGGCGGTGGTTCTTTTGTCATTAGCTGAAGCAATTTGAGTTGGATTCAACACTGAAGTGATTGATCCACCAGGTAATTGTTTCAGATCATCTGACAATCGTCTCTTGTTCTTCCGTTCAATGTATTCACAATCAGAATGTTGTCTGGTACAATTTGCACATTTTGGAAGTTCCTTGGAACATCGTTTCTTTAATCTCCGGCAACGAACGCAAGCGTATTGATTTAACCTTTGAGTTTCCATTATATATTATTTTTTTTTGTTTATTTGTTGAGGGCAATATGAATCAAAAAAAAATATTTTTAAATTTAATATAATCAAATGAAATAAAATCTTGTAAAATTTGTATAAATATTGAATAAATAAAGAAAAAAAGAAAGAGAAAAAAAAAAGAAAGACGAAAGGAGGAAGAGAAAAAGTAATTGATATAAAAAGAACAATTGCTGTACAATTCAATTGTCGAATGGATCAATTTGAGCGTTCTTTTGATCGATCGGATGATATTGGTCGTTCTCCTTCAAGAACTTTTCTGGGTTATTGTTGGAATCAATATAGATCTTAGCAAGGGTATCATACACCGCCCTGTCAGTGGA
>PPLW03000058.1:0-83191 GCA_003707895.3 Ambrosiozyma pseudovanderkliftii
TATTTTCAAATTTTGACTCTTTTTTTTAAAAAAAAAAACCCTCCCCCTTTAAAAACATATATACTTATATATTAGTTATCAATTATATACGTTCATTTATATCGTTTTTTTTTTTTTTTTTTTTTATTTATATTTTTTTTATTTTATTTTTTTTTCTCTTTTTCTTTTTTTTTTCCCTTTTTTTTTTTTTTTTTTTTTTTTTTTTTTTTTTTTTGTTTTCTTTTTTATCAAATTAAAAAAAAAAAAAACAACAACAACAACAAACAACCAACGATAATATAAGACAATATAGGACAAATTCAATATAAATTGCCAATTTTAATTTAAAAAAAAAAAAGACAAAGTCGACCGACAGCGCTTTTTTCTCTCTCTCTCAATTAAAAAAACCCTCACTTTATAGTTGTTTATTATAAGAGAGAGGTATATATATATATATACTATACATATACATTTAAAACGGTTATATATATATATATATATATACCAAAATTAGAGGGGAAAAAACATTACATTGTACCATTAAAAGAGTTTTACCTCTTTTTCTCCTCTCCAGTTGCCACCCCCTTTTCCCATTACATCATTTTGGATTTGAATTTCTAATTTACAATTAACGTTGTATTCCATCACACATAATAATAAATCAATTTCAATTGGATATAACCCATGCCACTGTTTAGGAAAGATCATAAGAAGGATCACGAAGTAGTAAAAAAGTCTCCAAAGACTTCTTCCTCTATTTCATCGTCATCGACGACTCATCATACTGGCGGACATTATCACCATCATCATCCACAGCAACAACACCCTGACGTTGATTTACACAAGGATGACTCTGATTATTCACTTTACAATACGATATCAGAGACTTCAACTATTACATTGAACAATGATCAAGGTTACAGAAGTAGAAGTTCCTCTGTGTCTAAAAAATTTAGAAATTTGTTTACTCCTCATTCATCATCGGTGAATTTACAACAAACCGCCGCTGATCAACAATTACAATTGCAACAACAACAACAACAACAACAAATATACCATGACCAGGATGGGTCATTGAGTAGGAATGCATCTCATCGGTCAAACCAACAGTATCCCGTTCCAAATAGAAACCCTTCGTTGAGATCCTCATCTTCTGATAAGATTAAATCATCCTCTAATGTCAATGCCAATGCCAATGCCAATGCCATTGCTGCATCTCCATCGTCTAATAAAGTCAAATCGCCTCATTCCACTAATTCAAATTCTCCTGCTCTGTCATCGGTGGAGTCTCCAACGGTTCCTGGTTTAGTCAATGGGTCATCTCCGTTAGTGTCGGCTACATCTACCACATCGTCTCCATCGTTGGTGCCAGCTAATGGATCTGCATCATCATCAACGTCAATGTCAACATCGTCTCCATTGCCCATTCCTACAACAAAGTCTGCCTCTATGAATAATAATAATAATAATAATAATTCAAATTGTGTCAATTCATCGGAGATTTCAGAATCGTTGAATAAATTAAAATTGATGCCTCCAGTGATTGAAAATGATTTGGATGAAGTGTTGGAGGAATCTGAAAAGTCAAGACAACGGGCATCATCGAAGAATAGACCTCATTCGTCCTCTATTCATTTACCTCATTTACACAACTCTAATAACAACAATAACAATAATAACAATGGTTCATCGTCTCATCATCTTCGTTTACATTCTAATAAGCAATCAACGGTAACCAATACAGCAAATAATAATACAGCTACTCCCACTCCTATTGCTATTCCTTCTTCAGGACCATCACACCAACAACAATTACAAGATTCGATTCTCTCATCGTCTGCATCTGCTTCAGTTTCTTCATTTAATAAACCAACATCACCTAATCTCAGCAGTGTAGGCATGACTAATAATAACAACAGTGGATCATCTAATGTATCCAGAGGTCGTTCCGATGAACCTCGTACTTTTTCCAACACTTCATCTCAACGGTCGGATTCTTCGAATTCCCACAGACAACGGTCATCTAGTATATCTGTGGCTAACCCTGAAGGTGGCCATTACAAGTCATTTAAACAATTGAATGGAGGCGGTGGGTCAAATACCACCATTACGAATAACAATAACAACGGATTCAATGCCACTGGATCTTCTGCATCAGTGAGTCACAATGGATTGAAACATTCACAGACTATCAATTACTCGTCATTGCACAAGGACCATTCAACAAGATTCAGAAATGGTAGGTTGAAGGTGTTTGCCGATGGAGCCTCACATGAACACGATTACAGTAAATTCAAGACTCAACCATTGAAGACCAGTAAAGGGTTTGGTTGGTTTGGTTGGGCCAAGAAGAAGGAGATGAGTAACGAAGATGACAATGTCGAGTTGATCTCAAAGTCGATCAGTTTGTTACCTGACACGTACAGTCAACAATTGATGGAGTTGAAAAGTGACCCTGAAAACTACAGATGGAATTACGATGACTCTGACGATGATGCGGACTCTGAAGACGATGACGATAAGGACAGTGAATTGGATGGATCTGATGAAGAGGACGATGATGACGATGACGATCAAGATTTCGACGATGAAGCTGATGATGAATTGATTGAACCCATCATTGGTAAAGACCAATTGAACTTGATCAATGTGATGATGGATAAAATCGAACATCCAGAGAAGTTCAAGGATAAGGTTGGATCCAAGAGCAGTAAAAAGCTACCATTGGATCAAAAATACGGTACCATTGAAGGTGTCGTTGGTAGAGGTTCGTATGGGTTAGTGAGCATTGCAGTGAAGACCGATCCACACGATAAGAAGAAGAAGAGCTTTTTCGCCGTGAAACAGTTAAAGCAACGGCAAAATGAAACATTACACCATTTCGGTAATAGAGTCACGTCAGAGTTTATGATTTCATCGTCTCTGACCCATCAAGCTGTCATTAACGTTTATGATTTAATGGTGGACCCAGTGACGTTGACTTACTCACAGGTGATGGAGTACATTCCCTGTGGTGACCTGTTCACATTGATCTCATCCACGTGTGGGTTGGAAGTTATTGAATGTGATTGCTTTTTCAAACAAATTTTAAATGCCATCACGTATCTGCACTCTGTCGGTATCTCTCATAACGATTTGAAAGTGGAGAATTTGTTGTTGACTAAAAAGGGTCAATTGAAAATCACTGATTTTGGTACCTCTGCAGTGTTTAGAACTGCCTGGGAGGATAAAGTTCAATTCTCTAAAGGTGCCTGTGGGTCGGAGAGATATGTGTCACCGGAACAGTTTAATTCAGATAAACCATACGATCCAAGATTGGCTGATGTGTGGTCTTTGGGAATCATTTACCTGGTTATGTTGAATGGGAATTATGTTTGGGAGGCTGCTAAATCCACCGATGAGGCGTTTGAACATTTCTTAAATTCCAGAGCTAAGTATGATTACACAGAACGGTCCACGTCTAACCCTAAAGAATTTAAAAAGATCAAACGGGGTGCATTCAATCAAATTGAATCCATATCCGGTGGGCTGTACTCAAATTCTAGACGGTATGTGTTGTACAACATTTTAAACCCGGATCCAAAGTTTAGAATGAGAACGTATCAAATCTGGCAATCTGACTGGATCAAATCCATTCAAGTGTGTGAAGCTGGTAGAGGTTTCTTAAGATCTGAGGATTACATTGAAATGGCGTTACAACACCATGCATGTCTAGCGCCAAACGGTGTTGCCAACAACAACGGTAACACCACTACCAACGGTGGTCAATCACCATCATCATCGGTCAACCCAACTCCATTACAATCTTGCACAGGGATCAACAATGCCGCTGCAATGAACAACGGATCAACCCGTGTGTTGTCTCCGTCAATGAGTTCAATCGCTAATGGGTCGATGAATTCAACCACCCGTGGTTCATCGTCAGCGTCAACGTCAACGATGGTTGATCCAATTTACAATAACAATGGGTATAACTCAGATGTTTCACTTAGAAGTCGATAAATTAATGGAAATTGTCGTCTTCGATTCTGTATTTCTAGGTTAATATAAATATATATACATGCATTATTTGTTTTTCATCTTACTTTTTTTATCTTTTGTGATATATATTCGGGGGTTTTGTTTTTTTATCTTTCTATTTTTTTTTACATATACTTGCCTTTTTTACTCTTTTCGTTTACCGTTTTTTTTTTTTGATTTATTCAATCGAAACAAACTAATACAATAATAATTCCTTGATTGATTATATTACCATTACTATTATTACGTCGATATTAAAAGACTGAATAAGGAAAACTATATTAAAGAAGACAAGTACAAATTACTTATATAAAATTTTTTGTATGATATATAATGCTTTTGGAGTAAATGTTTGGATTTAAATTTAAGAAAGAAACTATTGTTATTTTTAAAATTAAACCAACTGTTTAAGCTGAAGCAGTAAAGTAATCTGGGAAAGCCTTCATGTTTTCATCCAAGTTACCCTTCTTGGACAAGAACTTAACGAAAGCACCATCATCCTTAACTTCACCGTTTTGTCTCTTAGTGACGTAATCGGCTCTGTCTAAGTTAGTGAAACCCCACTTCTTAGAGATAATGATTCTTTGTTGACCTGGGAACTTGTATCTAGCTCTTCTCAAAGCTTCAATGACAACTTCCTTGTTGGAGTCCTTAGTTCTGACAGAGATCAAAATTTGACCAATGTCAACTCTGGCAGCCAAACCATGTGGCTTACCCCAAGCACCTCTCATACCTTGTTGTAATCTATCGGCACCGGCACATGACAACATCTTGTTGATTCTTAAAACGTGGAATGGGTGAACTCTGATTCTCATGTGGAATGATTCTCTACCGGAAACGGTGGTGATGTACTTGTTGGCACAAATTCTGGCAGCTTCTAAAGCTTCAGATGATAATTGTTCCAATTCGTTGGAAACCAAGTGGATACATAATGGGAAATCATCGACAGAGGCCTTCTTTCTACCTAAATCGAAAATTCTGACCTTAGCATCTGGGACACCTCTGTTGTATCTAGACTTTGGGAAAGGCTTGTTCTTACAGTATCTGTAACATCTAGCTGGTCTTCTAGCCATTTTGAATAATATATCTAAATTAATTAAGATTATAAGAAAAAATTATTATGTTAGTTATTTGGTTCAGTGGACATAAGAGGAAATAAAAATGGTGTGGATTTTAAAAATCAATAATGAAATCAAAGAGAAAAGAGAACAAGAAAACTATGAATTGATTGTCTTATATGATGTTGAAACTGTGGTGTAGTAAGTACAAGATTAAATTAATCACACTTACTTCAATAGAATGTAATAAATGAAGTAGTTTTATATACGCTGGTTTGGTCCAATGAACTAATGGTATCAGTGTTGTTATATAAGATAAAACCTAATGGATCAAGTAATGTATTTATATAAACTGATTTAAAACCAGAAGGGCAAAATTCAAATGTGTCAATAAAAAGCGTGACAATAAACTGTGTAAATTGGCATGTAATTACTAATCACATTTTTTCACCCTCATAGGCAAATGAAATGGTTCAATTGAAATGTCCATTTAAAAAATTTACTATAGTTGGTAAATGGGTGTGTTGTAACATATCGACAATTTGTATTGCAAATGTAGTGATTCAGTTGTAATGTATTTATATGTTCATTTGTATAGTCCAGTCCGGTAGTACATTATTGGTATGTCTTCTCATTCAGTCAATAGTTATCTCCCTTGTTCTCAATCTCTTCTATATGAATCATTCACTTGCCAGTTATTGAATAGTTGTTGATGTATATGAGTATATGACTTACCTTTTGATTAACTAAAAGTGATCTGTATCAAAGTAATCAAGATATAACCTTGTTAAAGCGTATAGCAGTGTATGGTGTAAACCATTAAATTTACAAAAAAGTTGATAAACCTTTCACTCACTCAAAGACAGTATAGAGTATTAGACTCTCTAGCAGGACTGCGAATCCCACCGCGAAAGTTCCCAATGGCAGTGGCACAAGGTGACAAGTGAAAAAAAAAAGTATGTTATTGACACTGTCTATTATGATGACAGATAGTGAGGGTATTTGCGTGATACCTTTCGTTTTGCACGTGATAATCAGGTGCTCTTAATTTGTGTGTCGTTTTCTAAGAGAGTGTGGTCACAGCCATGATTTCTTTAGAGGTAAAGTAGCCTTTACTAGTGATAGGTGGATATACACTTGATTGATTGAAGTACAATAATTACATTACTATGGTGTATGTGTTTCGGTGTGATTAGTAGATTCATCAACAGGTACGGGTTGTTGGTTGATATTTGCTGAACTTGTACTTGTAACTGCACCGGTTTGCAATCTTTGGTATAAATACAAGACAATCATATTGACAATCACATTAACAGTACACAATGAATATCGATTACATGTAATCTGATTATACAATATCTATATTTATTAAGACTGTACCCACTCCATTTGTCTTCTGTTCATCCGTTCCTTGTATCATATATGATTATTGTACCGATATCGATAACCCGACATCAACATCGACGGTAACAAAACAGTTAAAAACAGGTTAAGAACAAAAGAGATAGAAACTCCTTGTGCGGCTTAATTGTATCTTTCTCAAAAAGTCGAATTGAAACAAAAGTCAACATCAAAATCGTAATTAAAACAATATGTATGGATTCGATTGCAACGATATTATATCCCATTGCACAAAACATTATCAATTATCGTTCATTGATTAATTGATTAATAACATAAATAATACATAATGGTGGTATGTACCTTTTGCATTCAATAATCATTTCAAAACATTGTACAATGGAAAAGAAAAAAAATGACATTTCCGTTACTAACTTTACCATCATTCATTTAATTTGTTGTAAATCTGATAGACTCAACCTGAACAACAGATACAACAGGAATCACAACCTGAAGTGAAACAAGAACAACAACCCCAACAACAGCAACAACAGACACAGTCATCACAAAGATCTAATAAATCCAATAATAACAACAAGAGAGAAAAGAACCAAAATCAACAGCGTAAGAGAAAGGCCATTCTAGATTTGACTAAATACCAAGATCAAAAGATAATCATTTCTCTAATTGGAGGCCGTGAAATTCAAGGTATCTTAAAGGGGTTCGATTCATTGTTGAACTTAGTGTTGGACGACACCGAGGAAGTGATTAGAGACTCTGAGGGAAGCTTGGGCTCTGATCATGCTATCAAGAGACATTTAGGTCTAGTCGTTGTCAGAGGACCTTTGTTATTGACCATTTCTCCATACGATGGATTTGAATTGATCGAAAATCCATTCTTACAACCGGGTAGTAATGGTGAAGAACCAGTTCTTTAAAGTGATGAAACGGAGAAATATATATATATATAATATAAATTGTTTCCTTTTTTTGTTTCTATTCTTTGTATATTAATAAAACATTAAAAAAAAGATAATACTTTACGAAACAATCATCACCAACGCAGTTAAAGCGCTATATTTATTATTAGTATATTATTATTATTATTATTATTATTATTAAAAGATATCTATGTAAATGTGTAGGTTCATCTAATCAACACAAATTAGACGTTAATTGGATATCAGCAGCGGTAGAACTGTCCAATTTAGTGTCCAAAATATCTTCAGTAGTTGGTTGCGGTGTACCTATATCGGCTAATTTCACTCTATCCTCAGATGACACAGAAGTTCTGGTCACTGCAGCCTTTGGCACAGTTAATTCATCCAATGCAGAACTCATCCATGGGGCATCATCGACCGGTGGTTCATCGGTGGCACTTTCGTAAAACACACTCTTCTTAATCGCTTCATAAGTATCATTGGCAGCTTCAGTGACTGTGTTTAACATCCCCGTGGGTCCCTCATACGTTGCCGATGCAACATCCAACCATTCATGATCTTCTTCAGAGTCATCGTCGTCTTCAGAACTGACAGTGGAGTAGATATGTCCAGCATCATCCACTTCTTCATCTTCTTCATCGTCATCATTCTCAGTAATAGTAGCAGTGGCAGTGACATCATCATCGTCATTATCGCCATTATCGTCGTATTTCTCTTCGATATGTGGTGGTGCACTCACAATCTCCGATTGCTTCTCCATGGCATCAGTTTTCAATTCCGTTTTACTCTCAAGAGAGTAGGTATTTTTCCCTTTTTTGAGAATGCTCGCCTTGGTTTCTCTTTTCTTAGCTAATGTTAGCACTTCACCTAACCGTTGATTCAATTTATCGTCTTCATTTTCAATGTCTTCTCTAGTGAACCCAGCGTCATCATCTGACGTACCGCTAGCCACTGATTTTCTTTCTTCGGTCCATTCGAAATCCTTATAGTCATCACCACGCACACACCGGTCACTGAAATGGTTGTCAGCTAAATGGTCCACAACTTGCCAACCAAACCCATTGGAGAAATGTCTTCTGACAACCATGTTATTATGAGCGTCAGGTTCCAAATTCACCAACACTTTCCTCCAAGTCATACCCTTATGCCAACGTCTGGCTACTTTTTCCTCTAATAGCTTTTGTCTTTTAACTGGATCCAGGTTTTGTAGAATCGTAGGGGACGTTTTCAATTTCCGTTTTGGAATACTGTTAGGCTTGTAAATTCTATCGTGTAAAATCACATCACCTCTGGAATTTGGATCAATGATATACTTCAAAGGAGGAGTAGGTTGTAACATCACGTTTGTAATCGATTGAATAACATTGGATTTAGGAATTCTCACGGACTTGTTCTTCTCTCTCTCAGCATGCTCAGCACGGGTTTCACTTATCTGACGTTGCAATGGAGTTGGTTCGTGTTCGTGTCTGTGTTGAGGTTCAGGGATATCTTCACGTTCATGTTCATGCTCATGCTCATGGTCATGAGAGTGAAGGTGATGTTGATGTTCGTGATGGCGGTGATGGTGATGATGGTGGTGATGGTGGAGGTCACTGTCGTGTTGTTGTTTGTCATCACCTAATCCATTGTCAGCGTCAGGGTCAGACAACACATCCTCAGTTTGGTAATTTTCGTATTTCTTGGTCTTACGGATAGGTTGATTATGGAGCAAGTTTTGGAACGGTGATAGGAATTTCGATTTGAAACTGGAAGAACTGCCATCGGATTGAATTGAAGAATTCTGTGACATAGTCGTCGATGCAGCTCTGTCCAATTTAGCCGTAGTGGCATTTGTGGTAGTGGTATCTGCTTCCTCCACGTTTGATGGAATCTCAGTGACTTCATTACTTGACACTGTAGAATCATTGATGGTCAGTTCATTAGCAGCTTCAATGTTCAATGAATGTTCATTTTTCAAAGTCTCATACACTTTCCCCAACCCTTTCCAATCAAGGTACACCAACGCCGATGTTCTCAAGGGGACAATCCCATCGTGAAGAGTATTGGCGTACAAGGTACGTCTTTTAAACCGTCTAAGAACTTTTCTAGTGCTCTCGGATGGCAATAACATCAACAACGGTTTCACACCTTGTAAATTCAAATCCATTCCTGATTTCCCTAAGAACCCAAAGCTTAACCCTAATCTGACATACGCTGGGTTTTCATTGGAGATTCCTAACAATGGACATGCCATGTAGATTAAATTCTCCAATTGTAAATTGGCAAACACATCAGGGTAGTTATGGTCGATGTAACTGATGGCGAATGTTTGAGTCAATCCACCGAGGGAATGGGCAATGAATGAGATCTTTGTCACGTTCATCGTTGGTAGCAGTTCCTTCACCAACCATTCCGCCATGCGTCTGCCTAAGTACTTCACCCCCCGTTCCGTTTTACACACGTTTCCTGTGTACCCTCTGACGACAACGTTGTCACCGGATTTCTCTGCCATTGATTCGATTTTCTCCTTGATGTAAAACATATCAGCTGTGGTGTTTGAGTAAATTCCATGGGTGAGCACGACTAAATGGATGTTATTATTGGAGAACGGAGCAGGTTTATTCCAAAGATCCAATGTGTTTAAATGTTGCACGTTCAATCTCGATGAGAATTTCCCAAAGGAATTACCAAAGTGTCTCTTGTGAAGATGGGTTTGATCTGTGCCAATCATAATCTCATAGTTAACTTCAGCAGACGTGGAGAAAAGTGTCTGAGATTGAACATCAACTATCCAAACGTACTTATTCTTCACCGTGTGAAGTGACAATTCAGCACTGATCGATTGGCCAGCGGCTAAGTTTGGTTCGTATTTGGGTTGATCAGCAGTGACAAAACATGGTTTTGATTCATCGTAATCATCTGTTCTAATGTCACAGTAAAGCACGTACGGACCAGCCAAATACGCTGCTCTCAATGCCAACAGTTCCACATTTTTAATCTTGATGAACAACGATGAATTAGCCAACATTTGCAATGTATCACCATTGATATTCCGATGTGCCTTAGCATTAACATCTCCGCCCTGTTCATTTCCGTCTTCGTCAACTTCTGAGTCATCGGGGTCACCACCATTGCCATCTTCAATGGGGAGATCAGGTAAATACGTGATGATGAATCTATGAGTGCCACCTATTTTAATTGAATGATGGGATCGGTAAAGTAATGACGAATCCAATGGCATTGCTGTTCTTTATTTCCCCTGTATTCTTTTTAACTAACTAACTAAAAAAAAAAATCCCGAATGGTAGGTAGGTATTAGATGTAAATATATTAATTACTATTAACTGGTATCACCATACAATAATGGATGAATAAATGAAAGTCAATTGAATAAATATACACTGTTGAATTAACTTGATTTAACTGCACAAGACATACATACATACATACATACATGTCATTGTCCTCTTATTCAAATTAACTTATCTCTATATTGACAAAAACGGGTCTTTATTATTTATTTGAAAAGCGCAAACAAGACTTACTCAGCCATGTCACCTCTTGTTTGTGGCTAGTTGGTTAATGGGTCGAGTGGCTAAGTTTGATTTTGACCTTTGGTCGATCGACGTTTTGGTTTGCGTTCGACGTGCAATGCAAATCCAATTCAGATCAGATCATCTCGTAGTTTGCCTTGCTGTTTGGTATTTATATATATATATATTTATATATTTATATATTTATATATTAATAAGTAACTAGTATTACACAGTGATTTACTTAATGTATAATTTTTTTAATTATCATCATTATAATGAAATTAAGATATAGTAATTTTAATTGCTATATAACGTTATACTGATATTTTAAAAAGAACCAAAAGAACCAAAAGAGCAATAACCAATAAATAATCAATCCATCACCATCAATAATGTGGGGAATTGGAACGAATCGGAGCAAGTAAAACGAAGTTTTCAAATAAATATCCAATTATTATTTTATTTTTATTTTATTTTTATTTTATTTTATTTTTAATTATTTTAAATATATACAATGAAAAGAAAAAAACCACACCACGTACATCGATGGGTTAGATGAGTCAGTCAATTCAATTCAATTCAATTCACTGGACGACAATACCCAAAAATTAAAATAAACTATCATATAAACAAGGCGAAAACGGGCCGGTTTTAGGAGACAAGAGAACGCACCACCGGGCTGTAAAGAGAGAGAAAATTTCTTTTTTTTTTGTTGTTCTTTGTTCTACTAGGGGGAGTGGGGGCGTAACAGGGGGTAACGTAACGGTAACCGGAGGGAGGGGGTTTTTTTTTTTGTTACATATAGTAGTGATAGTTAGTTAGTTATACTTATTTCTAAGACATACGATTGTATTTGTTTTGTAGGTGTAGTATAGGTGTAATTGAAAAATTTCAAAATTTGTCGTGTGGTTAGTTTATGGGTTCAATTTTAGATGAGATTAAAATAAGTAAGTAAGGGTGTGTGTGTGTGGAGTGGAGTGTGAATAAAAAAAAATGTAATTGTAAATTTATCTGACTCATCGATTCCTTGTTTTGTTTGTTTACTTTATTTATTGTGGATATTAGTTACTTGTATTTTTATTATACATTAACGATGGTAACAATAACAATTCCAAATAAATTAAATCATTAAAATGAGTAATACTAACTAACTAATTAAGTAAATACAAAATTTTCTTCTTCCTAGTATATAGTATATAGTAAGCAGTGCTATGAGTGGAAAAAAAAAAAAAAAAAATTTTTTTCTCCAGATTTTTTTCTCTCTTTTTCTCTTAACTGAGTTGACTTAGCTGACTGAATTCTTTTTTCAATTCTTTCAACGTTTAGGTTCATCGTAGTTTTAAAAGTTATTCAAGTTTTCATTTGATTTTTGTTTTATTTACTCTTTGTTTTGTTTTTTTACTTGTATCTTGTCTTTTATAAATCAGATTCTTTTTATTTTATTTTGGTTTTTTTTTTTTGATTTAATTTAATTTAATTTAATTTTTTAAAGAAAAAAAAAAGGAGAAGAAAGAAGTATTAGATATTAAATATTTTGAAGGAATCGATCAATTAATCAATCAATCAATATACACTCTCATCTCCTCTCTGTTCATTCTTTTATTTTACCTTAACACACACATATATATATATATCTATATATATTCATATCACATAGAATAACATAAGATAAAAAATTCCAAAATTAAATTCAAAATCACCATCAACTAACCAATAACAATTTCATTTTCATATTCATAATCAATAATCAATAATCATGTTAGCTTCTTCTTCTTCTATAAGGGCCTCCATGGGTCAAAGATCCATAGCGAGAGCTTTATCCACAACTACATTATTTTCACAATCCAGAATCATAGCCGTGGCAAATTCATCTAGATCCATCAACGGTGTCAATTACAGTAACATACGTTTCAAATCATCATCATCTGGTGCATTGAAGGCTGCTGCTAAGAGACCTCAACCTGCTCCATCGTTCGATACCTCATCTATCCCTTCAGAGTTGCAAAAGACTAAGGGTAAGAAACAACATGGTTTGAAGATGGATGGTACTCTGATTGGATTAACCGGTGGTGAGATTTTTCATGAAATGATGAAGAGACACAATGTCGATACCATCTTTGGTTACCCAGGTGGTGCCATCTTACCAGTGTACGATGCCATTTACAACTCTCCTCATTTCAAATTCATCCTTCCAAGACACGAACAAGGTGCCGGTCACATGGCTGAGGGTTATGCCAGAGCCACCGGTAAACCAGGTGTTGTGTTGGTCACCTCTGGTCCTGGTGCCACTAATGTGATCACTCCAATGGCTGATGCATTGGCTGATGGTGTGCCATTGGTGGTGTTCACGGGGCAAGTGCCAACTAGTGCCATTGGTACAGATGCGTTCCAAGAAGCTGATGTCGTTGGTATCTCTAGATCATGTACCAAATGGAACGTGATGGTGAAGAGTGTCGCTGAACTGCCAAGAAGAATCAATGAAGCTTTTGAAATCGCCACCTCTGGTAGACCAGGTCCTGTCCTTGTCGATTTACCAAAGGATGTCACTGCTGCTGTGTTGAAACAATCGATTCCAATCAAATCCACCATTCCATCTGTGACTTTGAACAAGATCACTGCTCCAGAGACCACTGAGTACACTGGTAAATGTATCAAGAGAGCTGCCGCTTTGTTAAACAAGGCTAAGAAACCAATCTTGTACGTTGGTGCCGGTATCTTAAACTCACCAGATGGTCCATCAGTGTTGAAGGAATTGTCCGACAAGGCTCAAATCCCAGTGACCACTACTTTACAAGGTTTGGGTGCATTCGATCAAAATGATCCAAAATCCCTAGACATGTTGGGTATGCACGGATCTGCCGTTGCCAATTTAGCCATTCAACACGCTGATTTGATCGTGGCATTGGGTGCTAGATTCGATGACAGAGTCACTGGTAACGTTGCCAAATTCGCTCCAGCGGCTAAATTGGCTGCTTCCAAGCACAGAGGTGGTATCATCCATTTCGAAATCTCTCCAAAGAACATCAACAAGGTTGTGGAGGCCACTGAAGCCATCGAGGGTGATGTGACCGCCAATTTGTCCATTTTTAACGATTTGATCCATCCAGTGGAGGCCAGACCTGAATGGTTTGCTGAAATTGAAAAATGGAAGAAGAAGTACCCTTACTCATACCAAGTGGAAACTCCAGGTTCTGCCATCAAGCCACAGACTTTATTGAAGGAGATCTCTGAACAAGCTAATAAATTACCAAAGGAAGTCATTGTCACCACCGGTGTCGGTCAACATCAAATGTGGGCCGCTCAACATTTCACCTGGAGTAAACCAAGAACGTTTATCACCTCTGGTGGGTTAGGTACCATGGGTTACGGATTACCTGCTGCCATCGGTGCTCAAGTTGCTAAGCCTGACGCTGTCGTGATTGACATTGACGGTGATGCATCATTCAACATGACCTTGATGGAATTGTCATCTGCCGTGCAAGCCAATGCCCCAGTGAAGATTGTCGTCTTGAACAACGAGGAACAAGGTATGGTCACCCAATGGCAATCATTGTTCTACGAAAACAGATACTCCCACACACATCAAACCAATCCAGATTTCGTCAAATTAGCTGAAGCCATGGGTTTGAAGGCTATCAGAATCACCAAGCAAGAGGAAATGAAGCAAGGTGTCGCTGATTTCTTGAACTACGACCAAGGTCCAATCTTAATGGAAGTGTACGTTGAAAAGAAGGTTCCTGTCCTGCCAATGGTTCCAGCAGGTAAGGGTTTGCATGAATTCATTGAATTCGATCCTGAAGTGGAGAAGCAACAAGCTGAAGTGAGACACAAGAGAACTGGTGGTAAGCATTAGTTGAAATTTAAATTTGTTATTTATTTATTTTTTGTTTTTTTTTTTTATCATCTCTATTATTAAACTCTATTCTCTCTTCATATTAATTTGTTATGTATCTAGTTATGTCTTGTCATTATAGTTTTCTTCTTCCACTTATATAACCTCTTCTGTGTCCTTATTCCTGTTTTTATTCTTCTCTTTATTCATTTGTCTTTAACGATTTGTGTGATTTTTCCTAACTTATACATAATTTTTGTTTTGTTTTTTGTTCTTGTCTTTATCTTTTTTTTTCTCTCTCTCTTTCTTTCTTATTGTTTACTCAATTCCCTTCTCCTATCTCTTTATCATATTATCCATTTTTCTTTTGTTATTGATTTTCAAGGTTTACAAAAATAAAATTTAATTTATATATTTAAAAGAAAAATTAGGATTTGCAATTACGATGATCCAACCGTTGATGAAACAATTACTCGTATCAGAGGATCCAATACCGATTATTATTAAGTTATGATAGTTTCAAATGATACAACTAGTGCAATACATATTAAGATCTCACATCAGATCTTTCAGTTACAGATAAAATAAGGGTTTTGAACCCTGAACACTGCCAGATTCACACGTGACCGAATTTTCTTTAGGGAAGCCCGCCAAAGAAAAAAGTTATCTGTTTTTCTAACTAGTATAACAAGGGCCTCTTTGTTCTTTCTGGTTCATTTCTAAATTTGCCATCCTAGTTCTTCTTCTTTTTCTCCAACATTTCCCATTTAAAATCCATCATTTATCAAGTCTAATTCAGACCAGCTCCAACAATAACGACACACAACACCACCAAGTTGACCATCTACCTTTTTAAACCACCTTAACAATGTCATTATTGAATAAAACCAACAAATCCCTTTTCGTCTTCTCTAGACAAAGAAGATCAATTAACAACGCATCACTACTCAAGGTGAGATATGAAAATGACCTTCTATTCAACCAAAATGGTTGTAAAGAGACTGAACGTGTTAGAAAGAACCAAGAAACCAATGTTGAACCACCTGTTGCTCCTGAAGTCACTGTTGCTGAAGTGACTAATACCACTGTTAGTGGTATAATTCCTTTCATTTCTTTGGATAATGAAGTTGATAACAACAACAACACTGCTATTTGTAGCCCCGTTCATTCCATATTAGATAACAAGTTGAGTCCTGATAACATTATTCCACCAAAAGGTGATAACTCCAAGTTCCCCACCACTATTCCTGCTGTTAATACTGCCACTGTCACCGGTGTTTCTGAAGCAACTCCTTTTACTTCCCCTGAAGCTATTAAAACCAACTCCAATTCCAACACCGCCATCACCATTCCCTCTACCAGTTCGATTTATTCCACCTGGAATAGTAGGAAATTTGCTTGTATTAATTTCCATGACGTTAAGGAAGATCACTCTCTTCTTTGTCCTGAAATTCCTTTTCCACAAAACAATGTGAAAGTTTCGAACTTTGATTCCAACAGCAATGGTAATTTCAATGCTAATGGCAAGACCGAAACCACTCCTTCTGCAAAGTTTGCCCTCAATAGCTTACCTCAAATTGAGGAATATGCCACCTTAGTTTCCTTTGACAATGCCACCACCATTCCATCAAAGAAGATTCAAT
Organism: Ambrosiozyma pseudovanderkliftii; assembly: GCA_003707895.3. Lineage (NCBI taxonomy): Eukaryota > Fungi > Ascomycota > Pichiomycetes > Pichiales > Pichiaceae > Ambrosiozyma > Ambrosiozyma pseudovanderkliftii. Next base: position 16,330 of record PPLW03000058.1, read on the forward strand.
TCTGTACCACTTCCACAAAACTTGACTATAATGTTCCTGACTTCAATGAATTCGTCACTAGAAATTTTAAAGGTGATGAATTTCCGTACCCAAGAATTCCAATGTTCAAACAATGGGTTGATGAGATGATTTACGCTCAACAAGAACATCTTAATTATCTACATTCCAGAGATGTCCTTGGATTCTCTGTTCATAAATATGAAACAGAACTCGCTTCAAATGAACTTGACTTCTTTGAAACACTTAAGGATGATATCATTAATGATTCAAATAATTTTTTATCCAAAGTTTCTTCCAACCAATCAAATTATCAATTTACTTCTGATTTATTAGATGGGTATTTTGCTTGTCCTTTGCCAAATAGAATTGATTTCTATTACTGGTTATTCTACAGAAAAAGCTTAGAGGAACAAACTCCCAAGGATTTCTCAATTGAAAGTGCAACTTCTGGATCTTTTTCCGGAACAGGGACTGTGTTCTCACTTTTAGGCTTAAGTTCTGTGTCATGCGTCATTGATGCCCAAGATCCAAGACTTATTAACAACAGATTGTTAAGCTTCAATGAAACACATCATAAAATTAAGTCTTCTTTCAAAAGATTCTTTTCACATATTAAAAGAAAGTCAAGCAGAAGCAATCCATTACAATTTACAAGGTTCCCAGAACCACAACTACCGGTTATCAGCTTATACCATTCAAAACCCCAATCAAAGCCGGTCAATCCTGCCTTGGAGAAACTCAAAAATAATAAGGAACTCTACGGCAAGTACATTGAAAACTGTCAATTAAATGTTGAAGAAATAGCAGCCAGAACAGACCGTCAACTTGCTGCTCAGTACAAAGAAATTATTGGCATAAGAACCAACGAAGGTCAGGAGGGGAAGTTGAGTAATGAGCTTTTAAAGAGTGATTTGGAAAATCTTGAACCAAATAGTGAGGTTAGAAGACACATCAACCACTATCCTGATTTAGTCAAGAAACTTCAAGATTACCAGAACACTAGAGCACAGAATGGAGTCCAAATTTGGTTGGATTCTCAAGATTTCCAAAACAGTCAACACTATAAACAAAACCCTGAATATCAAGACTTTAAAGATTATGAGAAATTCCAACATCAACTTTACCAAGAAACAGCTAATGACGAAGTTAAACAACCACAGATCAAGTATGATAATCATCCAGAAATAACAAACATTAAAGAACAGGAAAACAATGAAGTCATTGTGGTTGTTGACCATTCCACTCCAGTTCAATCAAATTCCCTAGAAGTAACTATAGTTGTTGAAGACCAGGGCAAGTCCCCAAATCCAAATATCACTACAACTTTTGACATGCCTGATCCAGTCCAAGTCGGTTCCCAAGAGGTTGCAGTTGCCAATGAAGATTATTACACTCCAGTCGAAGAAGACACTGACATTATTGAAGACCATGCCAGCTCTACAAACTTAGAGGCTACTCAAAGTGCTGAAAACCACTCCATTTTGGAACAATCCGAGTCCCCAAAATCTGGGGAAGTTGATGATATTGTGTTACCTCACACTGTTGAAGATCATTCTGATTCTGTTCAAGTCAATGTCACAAAGTGCAATGAACCAAACTCCGTTGTTAAATCTACTATCGTTGATGACTACCCTGTCCCGGTCCAATCTAGTTCCCCAAAACTTAAGAAACCAGACGTTGTGGTCCTTACTGAAGGCTATTCTACCTCATTTAATTCCATTTCAGTTCCAAAAGGTGAACCTTCAAAAGTAGAATTTGATAACTCTATTCAAGCTCATTCCGAACCAGTCCAAGCGGATGTTCCAAACCCCAAGGAACCAAACGTCACTGTTGATTCATCTACCATTAGTGATCATTCTTCTCAATTCAATTATTCAAAAGTTACTGCAACTACTAAAGACCATTCCACTCCAATCCAGGCCAATTCTCCGGAAGATAATTCCACTTCTTCTCAAGCTACCTCTTCAGAACCTAAGGAATCAAAAGTAACCGTTTTAACTTCCACCGTTGAAGATCATTCTGATTCTGTTGAAGTCATTATTTCAAACCTTGAGGAACCAGTCATTGAAGTTAACACTACAACCCAAAAAAAATCGCCAAAACCTAAGATAGCAGAAGTCTGTGATGCTATTGAAAACCAAACCATTCCAGACAAAGCTGAATCCCCAAAACCTAAAGTTAATACTCCAAAACTTAAGGCTAGCTCTGCCACCTTTGATGGCCACACCACTTCAGAACCTAAAGCTAACGAACCAAAGCCTGAGGTTACGGTTACCGATTCTTCTATTTCTTCTAAGAAGCTGTCTAAAGAATCAGTTAATTCGGTTAGATTTAGTAATGCTATTACTAAAGGCTCCAAACATGATAGGACTATGCAAAGAAAGAATGTTCCTAAGAAAGCCAATGGTGCTTTCTCAGTTCGTCCAGTGAACAAAAAATTCTCTACTTTGTCTATTGCCGAAGCTGTGAACTTAGTTAGCTCTAATATCACTGAAACTGTTCCTTTAAAACCGCATATTAAGAAGGGCATCAACCCTCACCCAAGACTTCATTTCATTGACACCCATGGTAAAGATCTTACTTTAAATGAAGCCAACAAAAACAGGGATTACGAATATCTTCTTTGTTATTGGAAGGTTTCGAAACTAGATGAATCACAAGGAGAAAATCACCTTGGAAATGCTTGGAGTGCTATTCAAATGAGTCACATGCAAAACAATTATTGGAAATGGTTAGTTGAAAACACAAGCAACAATAAAAAACTTGAAATCTTGAGACAAACTACGGAAGCGAAAGCTCGTGATTTGAAAAATGCATCCACTGTTGAGTTTGATGTTCCAGTTTCCTGTGTTAATGATATTTGGTCTGCCTTGTTGGAAAGTCAATTTGAAGGTGGATTAACAGATTACTTTGGTAACACCTGGTTTGCTACAACTTGGAGTAGAAAAATTGATAATGGTAACAAGTATACTGTCAAGTTATCTTTCTGGTCCTTGAATCCATCTGACTCTGATGTTAGACGTTTCTTCGAAGGTCTTTTAAAGGCTTGTGACGAAGAGAAATTGTTACGCTTCATCTCGTTTCTTACTGTCGAAGACAAACTCCATGATCAAACCCGCAAGGTCCACATGAACATTTGAGTAGATTTTTATTGCATTCATATCTTTACATATATTACTTTTTATTCATTTCATCCACATTACTTACTTTTATCGATTACTTTTTTCTTTTTTCATGAATGTTTTTTTTTTCTTTACACCATTATTATAATTAATTATCATATGTATTAATGCCTATATATTAGTAATATATAATTGATTTATAAATGTAACAAAAGAAACACACTTCTCATTAAGTAGTTTTCCTTCATAAAATATAAAAAGAAGGATTAATTCTTTTTAAAAAATTTACCAAATTGTTTCAAATTCTCATTCAAATTCTTCTTGTTATCTTCACTGATACTGAATGTCTTTGCAAAATTCTTTTCCAAGTTGTCTCTGGTGTTTTGTAACGACTGTCTGTCAAAGAAATTGCTCAAGTTTTGACCAACCATATTTGGATTCAGTTTAGGAGAATTGGTACCCGACACAACGGTTGATGACGGCGATGAAAGTAATGAATTAGCAAATAAATTATTCGTGTTTGTATTCGTAAGTATTGGGTTCAACGTCGATGGATGATCAACCTTCAAATTCTCTAAAAAGCTAAAAGATTCAACTAACTCTTCATCATCAGTCATTGTATCTTGGTATGACCGCAATTGGTTTCTGAATAAATCCATAAACTTGAATTTATCATTTTCAAAAGTTGACTCGTTTTGAAGTCTTCCCTTTAATTTCAACACTTTAACGAAATTGCTGAAACTTCTATCACCAATTATCTTGAAATAATTAATGACAAATGCATCAGTTGGTTTAATTGGAACCATCAATACTTTCAACAATTTCTCAATTTTATTGACTTTACTGGAAACATGGTTGGCAAAGGTCTTGGTGAAATTCAACTTCATATTCTCATTAGCTTGCATTGCAATCTCAGGCAATTCAATAAAAAACGTTCTTAAAGTTTGTAAATCAAGCAATAATTGTTCAGCCATAATCTCATTGATGGGTTTTAATTTGATTATGTTTAATATCAAATCATTCAAAACAATATCAATCAACTTATCGATACAGTTTCTGATGTAAATTGGTCTATTGAATTTGGTAAATATAAATTGACAATCATCGGTGATAACAGTCTTCACTGAACTCAAATATCTGGATTCTCCAGTGACTTCTCTCAAGGTCTTCCAGTTGAAATTGTACATTTCTCTCCATGGTAATTGTAGGTTGTTTTCAATTTTCAAATACATTAAATTGAAACATTTATTGATTGTGTTTAGGTATGCATTCTTGTTCTGTTCAAAGTTGATCTTTTCGGTGTATTGCTTATCATTGAGTAATGAAAGCATTCTTTCTTCTAATTGACCAATGGTAATGGAACAATAATCAGCAGTGTTTAACACAAGGCAAATAATCTCAATGGCTTCATTTTGTTCATTAACGGAACCAGACATTAATTGTTTATTATCGGGTAATAAAACATCAAGAATTTGCTTTTGATATTGATCCAGGTATTTTCTGAATGTATATGATAGTTTCACTAAAGGTTCTCCTGTAGATAGCTTGGCCAATTGAGTCAACATAGATCTGTAGGTTCTGAATAAATCAGCAGATGATTCCAAAACGTTTAAAAGAGCTTCAGAGTGTTCATCAGTGACACCAGATTTCTTAAGCATCTTATCAGGATGCATGAATTCTAAGAATTTATTGTCTATTATTGTACCTTGGTAATTGATCCATATGTTCAAGTAAGGTTCAAACACATCTGATATGCTAGAATCAAAATTGAAATTCTCGTGTTTAAAGACAACATTCATATAGTTTTCAAACTCTAATGTCTCCGACAATGAACTTATCAACAAATTAACATCAACATGTGAGTTACCATTCAATCTTGTTTCCTTTGATGTGACTTCCTTTAGATCAACCTTGGTCTTTTCACAAAACTTTTTGGCAAGTTCTAAACTCATCTTCCAATCTTTAGGGAACAATTGTGATTGGTTTTTTTCGAAATTACCCAATATTCTTTGGAAGTAAATGAACCGTCTCTTCAAATTATCCAATGATCCAGCTTCTTCCGATGCCTTGAAAATTGTAGTTATGTCTTTCAAAATGTTGTTTATGTACCAATTGCATAGCTTATCATGGTACGCTTGCCCTAGTAAATCCAAGATTTCACAAGCGTCGATCAATTCAGGATTTCTTGTTGTTTCATGCTGTAAATCTTTCTCAAAATCATTGAAAATGTCATCTAAAATCTTGTTTTTAATGGATCCGATTCTCTTATTCAAGGTATTGATCTCGTCTATACTTTTATACGTTTGGAAATGTTGCATCAATTCCAACACCACACTCAACATTTGTTTAATCTCTGAGTAATTTTTAATGTCAATGTCATCAGATGTTAAACTGTACAACGAATCATATGATATTATTAGCATTTGAAGTCTTTTCAAGATTGTCATTGATAACGTTAAATTCTTCTTACAATTATCCAATTTCTTAATGTTGATTGTCATATCGTTGATAGTGGCACCAGTGGACGCTGCCAAAGTCTCTGTGATTTTGAATTGATCTATCAGCTGTGTCAGCTCTTCATCCAAGTTTGTCAATGTATCCTTCTGTGGGATAATTTCCTTCCCCGTATCGTTGTGGTTGTTGTCGTCGTTGACATTGGTGTTGGCATTGGCATTGGCATCTGCATCCACACCACCGTTCACTTCTTTGCAATATTGAGCGTTCTTGCTTTTAATGTCTGATTCAATTTGTAATTTGTACACATTTGAGTAAATCAGTAAATCATCTAATTCAGCTAAACTGTTAGGATGATTGAAGATCTTCAGCATATCCGTCAATGGATCATAACTTTGAGATTCTATATCATTTCTTGGGTCAATTGATGATGTTGTTGCCGGGTCCTTTGATGCCCTTATAAGTTCATCCTTGAACGATACAGGGTTCGATGCCATTATATTGTTCGTACGTCTTTTGCAATTGCCAATACTATGGGTCCAATGACAATGGTGAACTTTTGTCTTATTATCCCCTTTTTTTTCCAAAACCCACTGAAACCACAAATCAAACTACTGGTGTGTGTGTGTGAAATGTAAACAGAAAGGGCAATTTTTGTGTGTCAAAAGAGAAATCTAAAATCGACCTTTTTCTGTGGTCGATCGACTCTGGTCTTCAAAGGGAGGCAGAAAAACATATTGGTTAGCGCACGATGTGATTTTTTTTTGTTCGTTTTTTTCCAACGCGTTGGTTTGGTGTTACAAAGTGGCCATCATGGTAGATAACCTGGAAACCTAATGGTATGCTGTGATTTCATTACTGTGTTCTTCCTAACTACCATTAACATTTATTAACGGTTTCAATTTGGATACTCTCATAAAATCACAAGCAATATGTCTCTGAGAATGCCAAATGCCCCAAATACGGGCTTATTCAAACAAGGTTACCAAACGTCAAACAATTTAGATGGTGCCATCAATAGAAACATTCAAGCATGTAAGGAAATCACCAACATGATCTCCACGTCCATTGGTCCATCTGGTAAGAATAAGATCATTGTCAATCAATTGGGGAAGATCTTCATCACAAACGATGCTGCTACTATGATCAGAGAATTAGATGTGATCCATCCTGCAGTGAAAGTGTTGATTATGAACTCACAACAGCAAGAATTAGAAATGGGTGACAACACCAACTATGTGTTGGTGTTAGCTGGTGAATTGTTACAATTAGCGGAGAAATTAATTGTGTTGGGTTTGACACCTACTGATATCATTCAGGGTTTCAATTTAGCCAACAAGTTTACATTAAATGAATTGGACAATTTGGTCATTGACAAGGTTGAAGAATTTGATGAAAAGGACCAATTGTTAAAGATCATCAAGCCGGTGATCAGTTCTAAACAATACGGTTCAGAGGATAAGATCTCTGAATTGGTCGTTGATGCCGTGTTGAATGTGTTGCCAAAGAAGAATTCTAAATTGTTTAATGTGGACTCCATCAGAGTCGTCAAGATTATGGGTGCGTCATTACCTGCATCATTTGTGTTGAAGGGTATGGTGTTCCCAAGGGAACCTGAATCAAGAGTGAAGAAGGTCACCCAAACATCAAAGGTTGCCATTTTCAATTGTCCAATAGATATATCCACCACAGAGACAAAGGGAACAGTGTTGTTACACAATGCCAAGGAAATGTTGGATTTCTCCAAGGGTGAAGAAGACCAATTAAACGAAACAATCAAATCCATCGCTGATTCCGGTGTCAGAGTCGTTGTCGCTGGTTCCAGTGTCAGTGAATTAGCGTTACATTACCTAGATAAATACGAAATTTTGGTGTTGAAAGTGCCATCCAAATTTGATTTGAGAAGAATCTGTAGAGTGTGTGGTGCCACTCCATTGGCCAGATTAGGTGCACCAATGCCAGAGGAAATGGGTACTATCGACGTTGTGGAATCCATTGAAATCGGTGGTGACAGAGTCACTGTGTTCAGACAAGACAAGGAGGAATCGTTGACTGCTACCATTGTGTTGAGAGGTGCCACAAAGAACAATTTAGACGACATTGAAAGATCTATAGATGATGGTATCGCATCGGTGAAATCAATCTTGAAAGATGCAAGATTATTGCCAGGTGCAGGTTCCACTGAAGCTGAATTGGTGAAGAGAATTACAAGTTATGGTGAAAGAACACCAGGTTTGTTACAATTGAGTATCAAGAAATTCGCTGAGGCATTTGAATTTTTACCAAGAATCTTGTGTGAAACGTCGGGATTGGATGCATCGGAGGTGTTACCTAGAATATATGCATCACACGATGAAAATGATTTGAACACATTGAAATTCGGTATCAATATTGAAGCTGATTCTGCCAATGATTCCCTGTTGGATGTCAAGGAGAATTTGATATTGGATTCTCTGTTAGTGAAAAAGAATGCCATCAATTTAGCCACAGAGGCAGTGAACACAATTCTAAGTGTCGATCAAATCATTGTCGCCAAGAGAGCTGGTGGTCCAGCTATGCCACAACAACCAAGACCTGGTAACTGGGATCAAGCTGATTGATTGATTGATTGATTGATTAATCATCTAGTTCACTGTTTCTATTTTTACTACTATTTTTTGTATATCTGTTTTATTTACTTTATATCCCCTGCTTAATATATATAAATATACTCATAATAATCTAAATATAAACCATCAATCCAGTAATGTATCAAATCGTAAATACATGTACCGTATATTAATATAATATGAGGCTGTGTATAATTTATTGCGGCTTGTGGCTGATGGTCCTTGTCTGGCTTGTCTTTCTGCCGCCTGTCTTTCTGCCTCTTCCCTCCCTCTCTCTCTCCCCTCCCCCTACCCCTTTGAATTTCCCTCCCCCCCCCCATCCCACTGCGGTAGAAATGAGATAGCCTCGCCCTCATTTCACTGGGCACCTCTTTCCCCAGAGAGAGGTAAGGTACCAGGAAAAGAAAGAAAGAACTGACAGGGGTCTAGTACGTCTTCGACAAAGTAAACGAGAGAAAGAAAGACGACGACAAAAAAAACAACAAATGGGACACAATTTAATCAGATCAAATATAAATTCCAAATGTCCCCTTTTAAACATTCCTTTACCTGTTTTTCTAAATTCAATTGCACAATTGCACCATTACAATTATAAATTTCAATTAGATATCACTTGATTACTAGATCAATAATAGTGTTCCTACAAATTTCTGCTTTTTTTTTTGTAGTTGTTCCTTTTTGATTCGTTTGTTTTGACATTGTCCGTTTGAATCTGAATCGTGATTTGCTAACTGCAATATTTTTGATTTAAAAATACCGTACGATGGCACCATTTTTCAGAAAGAAGAAACACTCCAAGTCTGAGTCACAGGAGTCATCACACACTGGTGAATCCCCAGTGCAACAGAGAACTCCTTCGTCTAGTTACAATTCACCTCAATTCAGCTCCAATAGCTCCTCTAGACAAGCGTCTCAACACACCCCTCCTGCTAACTCTAGAAACAGTTCCTACAGTGGACATCCAGTGATCCCAGGCCAGTATCAACAACCACCTCCACAACAACAACACACACCGAACAGAAACTACTCTGGCACTCCTTCCAGTGGGAACAATTCACGGGTTGTTACTCCTCAACAACAAAACTATGTGTCTCCATCTCCAGGAAGTTACCCTCAGCAACAACAACAAAGACAATTCTCAAACCCAATACCTGCCAATAATGGTTACCGTGATGGATCTGGTTCTTACCAAAACAGTCCTTCTACTCCTTCAGACGCTTATGTTGCTGGATCTCAAAGACACATTTCTCCGGCCGGTGCAATTGTGTCCCCATATCAACAACACCACTTGCAAAATCAACAATACCAACAACAACAACAACAACAACAACAGCCACAGCAACAGATCCAATTGCAACACCAATCTCCGCAACAACAACAAGAACAACAGGGAGGAGCGGTTTTGAATACTCCTTGGAAAAAGAAGAAACTTTACAATTCCCCATTCCCAAGATTCTCACATGCTGCAAGTTCTACGACATCAGACAATGGTGCCATTTACTTGATGGGTGGGTTATGTGGTCAAAATGTGTTTGGTGATATGTGGGTCATTGAACCTGTGAAAAATGAGGACAACACATACGATTACGATTGTCCATATATTGCATCTCCTATTGAAAACTTTGAACGGATCCCTGCTCCAAGAATTGGACATTCTGCCGTGTTGATTGGTAACGCATTCATTGTGTTTGCCGGTGACACTGTCACTTCATCTACGCAAGTGTTGGACAATAAATTGTACTTCTTCAACATCACATCTTTGAAATGGACAATTACATCCCCTGAAGGACCAAGACCTGACGGTAGATACGGTCATCAAATATCAGTGTTGAATTTCGAAACTGAAGATGAACCAAGTAGATGGTTGAGTTACCTATACGTGTTTGGTGGTCAATTGGAGGACAAATATTTCAACGATATTTGGAGATTTGACTTGTCAAACTTTAGAGATCCAAATACTCACTGGGTGAAGATAGACCAATCGAAAAGCAATTCCTCATTTATCCCACCACCATTGGCTAACCATACAATGAATGCATACGGTAGCTCCTTGTATGTTTACGGTGGTTCTGACTCTAAAACTGTGTATGATGATTTACTTTGTTTTGATGCAGAGACAAATGAATGGAAAAAATGTAAACTAAACGGTGAATTCAAGCCACCTGCCTTAGAAGACCATGCCTCCGGATTGTATCAAAACTTGTTATTTATTTACGGAGGTAAACTTTCTAATGGGGAATCAAATGCTGATTTGTATTTGATTGATTTGAACAATTACAACTGTTTCAAGATCATCTCTAATTTACCTTCTAGTCCAGGTTCAAGAAGCGGTCATTCTTTAACTGTGGATTTGAATAATGAAAAATTGATCATCATGGGTGGTGACCAAAACGATGATGACTTTGATGATGTTTTCGAAACTAAAAACGGTTTAATCGATGAAACTCATTTCAGATATCCAAGTTCTGTCATTTATGAATTTGACATGGATTTGTTACCTAAATACATGGAAAAATCTGCCAGAAACGTTGTCAGAGTGGATGATGCATATCAAGAAGTTCCCCAATTACAACAACAGCATCCAACTGATAAATTGTCCAACAGAAAAAGTCAACATGGTGTCTATGAACAAGTGTCAGATGATGATCTGGAACCTGCTACTGTGGAGGATAGTTTCAGAGAAATTGACACAAATAGAAACCTTGATGACGACGATGAACAGGCTGATAAGGTCCTTCCACAAGAAAAAGACATTTTACCTTCATCAACTCCTCTTCAAGAACCAGAACCAGAGGATGACTATGGTCAAGTGCCAACTGTCCACTTGGAATCACCACTAATTCAATCCAACTCAGAATACACAAACAGAAAGGGTGTGGATGTGAAGGATCATAGTTCTGCTCCTTCAATTGGAGCTGCTACAGCTGCTACAGCTGGATTAGGAGTTGTCGCTGCCGCTGGCGCTGCTGCTGCTAATTATGCTGGAGACATTGAAGAGAATGGTTCTAGCGAGAAACATCCTGATTTATATCAACCTTCAACTGGTGATAATGCTACATATGCCACAAGAGAAATCGATGGTGGTGAATTTGCTGATACTTATCAACCTCCTAACCAGAAAGCGACTCATGAAACAAGGGTTATTGATAACGATTATTACGATGATGCCAGAGAGGAGAATTTAAATAACTATGGATCAAGAGGTGAAACACCAACAGATCCTCTAAGAGTTGTTTCCGATGATCAACCTGAAGTGACAAAACCAATTAATGGTGAATTCTCCAAACCTAACTTTTCTGAACAAACCACTGAGGCTGAACAGAAACTGGGCTCTCCAATGGTTTCGCAAACTGAAACAAAACCAATTCAAGCTGGAACAACTGATAGATCAATTGATGCAGCATTGCCAAGTGATTCTTCGCACGGTCAAACTCCTAAACAACAATTGAATTCTTCTGTTTCTAGTGACACACCAGTGTCTCCAACTAAACTTCAGGGTATGTTGAAAAAATTAAAGTATGAGTTTTCTGAAAAAGTGAGTGAAGCTAATAAGAGAATTGTGGAGTTGGAGAAGCAAAAGGATGATGCTAACTCTCAAATTGAAGTTTTACAGAAACAATTACAGCAACAAAAATCTGCTACTGGTGCAGCTGCTGGTGCTGCTGCCGGTGCTGCTGTTAATGGCACCAGAGACATTTCATTAAATGGAGATGGTTCTACTGGGGCAGATTCAGGAACTGTGACTGCCCGTGAAAAGATTGGTTACGAAAATCAATTGTTACATTTGAAGAAGCAAAATGAAGAGCTGTCTAGTAAACTTGAATCTTTTGAACCATTCATGAATGAAAAGATTGAATCATTGCAAGGTCTGAATTCAATCATCAAAGAACAGCAAGTTCAGATTGAAACCTTGCAAAGTCAATTAGTGGAACAAATTGAATTGAAGCAAGAATTGAATGAATCTGAAAAGAAACTTAATGATTTGAGTCTAGAATTCGACAAATACAAGTTACTTCATGGTTCCATGGATCTAGATGACGAAGTTGATGATGATGTTGCTGACCTTCAAAATGGTGTGTCTGGTGAACGGTCTATCAAGCAAGGGAAGACTGCAAATGTCAAGACCTTGACTACCAATGTCGACCATTTATTGGATATTTGGAAGAGTACTCCAGTGAATGAATCAATTGAGAAATCTTCAAGATCAGTGGCTGGTTCCGATGCCACTGATGGGGATAACAGTGAACTGGTTAAGAGTTTACAAAAGCAAGTTGATGATTTATTAGCGATTAAAGATCAAGAAGTCACCGATGCTAATGATTTAAAGGCAAACTATGAATCCACTAAAAAGAAGCACTCTGAGTTGGAAGAGAACTATAAACAATCAGTGTCATCGTTGAATAATGCTCATAGGGCATTGTCTGTTTTGCAAACTGAAATTGAGAAGCAAAAGGACACGAACAAGAAGCTGACTAAAGAATTGGAGGATCTTAAACTAAAAAAGAGAGTGCCATCCAATGCATTACGCAACACATCAGTTGATGAACTGCATGATCAAGATACAGGTGGATCCATCAATAAGGGTGATGTTAAAGATCAAGAAAGTGATGAAGAAGAGAACTCTAGATATGGATTCAAGATCAAGGATTTGGAAGCTGATTTGTTCATTGTTGGTCAAGAAAGAGATCAATTGAAAGAGGAGTTAATTGCCTTGAAGAAGAGAATGTTGATTGACTCCAGAGAGGCATGATGAACTTTTCTCGATGTTCTGTTACAGTCATTTGTCTTGTTTTTTGTTAATTAACGATTGCATTTTTGATTTTCATTTTTGTTCATCTTATTTTTACTTATTCTTATTCAACCCTTTTGTTTACGTTCTCACGCATAATTTTATTATTTGATTTCTTATTTTTATTTGATTGATGTAACTTAATATAATAATTAATTTGAAAAAGATACTGTAAAATATATATACAAGAGGATGTGATAGGGGGGATATAAAAAAGATAGAATTAAAGGGAGTAAAGAAAAGAAAAAGACAGATAGAAATAAAACAGCTTTAATAAATAATAAAAAGAGAAACAGAGAAACAATATGCATGCCATGAAACCAAAAAGAAAATAATAATAAAAAGTATTAACAAAGAAATCATCAGAACATTAAAAACACAAAGATAAGGGGACATTTGATTATATGTTTAGGAAACAAAAATAAAAACAGAAGCTAATAACGATAATAAACATTATTTATTACAACTAATCATCGTTATCATTATTGTCATTCTTGATTTTGTTATTTGAGGAAGACGAAGATGGTTTTTTATATTGTAATCTAGATCTGCCGTGTTTGGCAGAACCTCTCTTATCCATCTTGGACGTTATACTGCTACCATCTAGTGAAGTCATGCTGTTATGAGCCAATGATTTTCTCTTTGATTTCTTGCCCTTCTTGTTATTACCCATGCCATTGTTCGATGGACCACCCATCATATTTGATTTGAACCCATCAAAGAAATCAAGAGAGTCATCGTAATCATAGTCACTTTGAATCTCTAAATCCTTGTTGAAACTGTAATTAGAGTATCTGTATCTACTCAAATTCTTATCGCCGATCTCATCAGGTGACAGGGCGGTTTGTTGATTAGTTGCATTCGTAGTTGGGTCCTGTTGTTGTTCGATGAATTGTTCCAAATTCTCATCAAATTCAAAGTAAACCACAGCACTTGATTTTTTAAAATTCGAACTTTGAGGAGGGTTTAATGGAATCGTCAGTGGTTTGTAACCTTGGAATAGTTGATCTAATAGAATATCCTTTGGTCTGATCGAAATGGTAGATGGAACCTTCGATAATGAGTTAAACCCCTTCTTTGGAGAAGCCTTCTTCCCATTCACAGTTTTACGGTTCTTGCCGTTGCTGGCCTTGTTGTTGTTATTGTTGTTGTTAGCTTCATTTCCAGAGTTACTGCTGTTGTTTAAGCTTCTAGACGAAGCTGTCTTTGATGAACTTGACTGGAATCTAACTTGTGATATCGTGGAAAGTGATGCCTTAGTCATAGAAGTGACTGATTGCAGTCTTAACGACTTCTGCAGTAACGACATAGAGTTTCTTGAGAACATGTAAATGTAAATTGAAATGTGAATATTGAAATAATTATCTATCAGTGTCTGTGATACACAGATATATGAACAAACAAAATGGTAATCTTCTATTACCACATTGTATAGTGTAGTTTATTAAAGCTGACATCCTATTCCCTTTTCTCTCTCCCTCTCTTTGCCCCTGTTTCTGTGTGTGTTGATTACTCAAAAAAAAAATTGTGAATCCGATACACGACCTTTAAATTCTACAAACATCTCTGCACCAGTAGATGTTGGTGGAAATCTTGTTTGTGTTACTCTTATGGAAATAATGTAAAATTAAATGTACGATACTTTAAAATTGACGTTTTCATTGGTTTTAAGTTCATTTTTCGGTGTGTTTCAAAGTTGAATTAAATTTACCGTTTTCTGTCTTGTTAGTCTAATATATCAGCATGTATATGCCACCAGATTTATCTAGGTACAGACCCAGTGCATCACAATTTCAGCAGATTTTAAATGGGTCGATATTACCTATCCAAGCCACTGATCCAAATTGTTTGTTCAAATTAAACGAAGAGGAGTTCCAATTCGACCATTTGGATGGATTGTTCAAACCCGATGTTGCCATCAGAATATCCCGGTCTCCGTTGTTGCCTAACGATCCATCCACGTATGCGTCACTTTCGAAATTTGTGGAACAGAATCTTAGAAAGTATCATACGACATTGGGAAACGTCAATCAGAACCAATTGAATAAACCGTTATCGTTGCCTCCTGACGCTGTCGGAGTGCAACCGGATGGGAAAACAGAGGTGTTGCCTATCGGTTGTGGTATCAATCCATTGATCTCGGACAATTTCAAGGATGTTCATTTGACCCCTGGATCGTTGGTGAAGATAATCGATTTCAATTCCCCCCTGTTTACGGAAAAATTCAAACGGAGAATCGATTATTTGAAAACTCCAAAGTCAAATTTAAACAGATCATCATCAGCGTTTATAGTGAAGTCGATGACAAACGACAACTACTCGAAAAAGATGAACAATGCGACAAAGTTTATGATTGGATGCCATGGGAGACTGATCAATTTGATCGCATTGGAGGACAATCCAAGAGACATGGAAGTGGATGTCCCCCTTCTCAGAATCACCGTAACAAGCTCTGTGATTACGGTGTTTACCACTTATACTTACATAGATTCCAACGGTGACAGGCAATTAGACATATTGATTGGGTTCTCCTCAGGAGATTTACTTTGGATAAACCCATTCAAGATGAAATACTCTAGATGGAACAAAAACGCTAAGATCAAAAGCAACCCAGTGATGTCATTGTCGTTCACCGATGATGGTCGATTTGCCGTCGCTGGATTCTCCGACGGGGAGATACTGGTGTTCAACAGAGACTTGGAAGATAGTGATGATTACCCCAACTCCATCAATCCAGGTAACAAGAAAAGTTCCAAATTTGTGAAAGTTATCAAGAGCATCACTGTGCCAAGCACTGCCAATCCGGTGGCCCATTACAGAGTGTCCAAGGATGCTATCACGGACATGGCTGTTCATCCACTGTATCATAACATCTTGGTGTTGAGCTGTGACGATGGATACCTTAAAGTGTTTGATCTGTTGAAGGAACGCATTGTGGATTTGTTTCCCTCGTATTATTCAGGGTTTTTGTGTGTCAACATATCACAAGATGGGAAATACCTATTCGCAGGAAGTGAGGACGATTGGGTGTCCATCTACGAGTTTCAATTCGTTGATATCGCCAGTAATGGATTACTAAAATTAGTGGCTAGATTGCAAGGTTCCAAGTCTTGGATCAGATCCATTGAAATCGATTACTCAAAGACTCACAGTGGGTTACTGTACAGAGTTGGTGTCGCTGGCGATGACAACTGTATACGGTTCTATGAATTCCAACCTAGAAACCTTCCAAAGGTGAAAAGTTTAAAACCAGCAAAGCCACTTAAATCCAAACCAGCATTGGAAAAGAGACTGTCATCGTCGAACGCAGCCGCTGATAACGTCTCTGGTAAATTCAGAGACTCGTCTCTACTGAACCTTGCCGCTGCAACATCCACGACAGCGTCCTCCATCACATCACCGGAACAAACAAAGAGAAAATTGTTCACTGCTAAACATCTCAAAAATGCAGAGTCCATTTCCTCGTTGACATCGTCTAACCATCAACAACAACAGCATACCTTGTCTTTATTCGAAGTGATCAATCAAGGTTCTTCCACGTCGCTATCACAGATGCACCATAACCCAATGTCCATGACTTCAATGACCAATGCTACGGCTAACACCAATGCCACACCGATCAATAACACTTCGAGCATCAGTAATCCACTGTTTAAAGGGAACAATTCCAATAATTTGATCAACTTGGATAACGCCGGCGAGGGGCATATCCACACCACTGTTGCCTTAAAAAACTGTCCAGTGTTACTACCGATCGGTGAAAAGAACGTCAGATTGGGCAGATTAAGTGGATTAGCATATGAAAAGAAGTTTGTGTGGGCATTTGTTTCCACTGGTGATTGTGTCAGATGGGTTAGACCTTGATTCCAATTAAATTCAATTCAATTAAATCGAGCCTTCTAAGCCTTATCGCGTTCCCCTTATTTTTTGGGTCCGGTCCTTGGTCCGTCTTTGTAAAAGCCTTTTCTTTTTTTTAAAAAAATAACCATTTCTTTTCTTCCTTTGTATTGATTCAACTTTATATATACGTTTAAATTGTATCGTTTATAATATAAAAACATAACTCTCATTTAACCCAATTAATCCACTGTTTGGAGAAGCCATCAGTACATACACACACATATACACAAAGAGCAATATGGCATCAAGAAGAGGTAGTCAGCTGTCAACAACGTCCACAACCTCGTCATCATCGTATTCACCTTCTCCGCCACCTCCTAATCCCGATCAACTCAAGCAAGCATCAGTCAATTACGAATACTCCAGTAGTATCCCATTGAAGTTCTGGTTGAGATCAGCTAATATCATTTTGCAACATGCCAAATCGTTCGCCATTCAAGACCTGTATGATGAGACATATGTTCTTTATCTTAGGTTCATTGATTTGTTTGTCAATAAACTGTACAAACATCCAGATGTGAAACGATTCAAGCTTGAAAACCAAAGAGGTGGCAGGATCAATAACCCCACTTATATGGAATACATTCAATTGAAGAAGAGATTACCAGAAGTTATGGAGGACACTGAGAAATTGTTTAAAATGTTACGGGACAACTACCAAGCGTACTTGGACTCCGAGAAGAGAAAGAGACAATTGATTGAATTGCAAGAGATAAGATTTGCGAAATTGAAGGAACAACAGCAGCAACAACAACAGGCAAGAATTCATAGGAAAAGCTCTGGTGCTGCTTCAACGGACTTTGAATTGACCAAATTACAAGAGGAGAATTTATCTCAAAAGATAAGAGCTCTTTCCTCCAGTAGTGGTTCTGGCTTTGAATTCTCCAATGGCAATATCCCATCATATCCATCACTTCCAGTGTTTGATGAATCACCAAAGTTACCTAATAAGCCATTGACATTAGCCACTATACCGTCATTACAGAAATACCAACAAGAACAAAGACTCTCCACCTCCTCCTTGTCCGCATTCACGCCCACACTCACGCCTAATACTACTACTATTGTTAATGATTCTTCAGTGGATAATCCAAATAAGTCTCCTGTTCTCTCATCTAAAAAGCCAGTGTTACACAAAACCGTCAATTTCACAGAGGGTGGGTCTCCGCTTAGACCGTTGTTCTTACCGGCAAAGTTGATTGAGGATTTCTTGGACATTGCTAAAAAGAACACTTTAAAGAAACTAGAAACTTGTGGTATCTTGTGTGGTAAATTGAACAGAAATGCATTCTTCGTCAATTATTTAGTGATTCCAGAACAGGACAGTACACCAAATACATGTCAAACTAAAAACGAGGAGAAGATATTCGAAGTCATTGACAATCTAGATTTATTTGTGTTGGGCTGGATCCACACTCATCCAACTCAGACATGTTTCCTATCATCTGTGGATTTACACACTCAAAACTCATATCAAATCATGCTGAATGAAGCTATCGCCATTGTTTGTTCTCCTAGTGAGAAATTCCATAAAAAATTGGGTATATTCAGATTGACCGATCCTCCTGGAATACCCACCATCACCAATTGTAACCTGACCGGGTTCCACCCTCATCCCAATGATGGTGAACTCTACGTTGAATGTCATAGAATGGCTAATGATGTTAAAAGTGGACATGTTATCATTAAAAATGGGTTACCATTTCAAATTAAGGATCTACGGTAATACGCAAAGGCAAAAACATAAAAACAAAACGATAAAATGCATTTATAGAAAAGTTATACAAACGAAAAAAAGGGAAGGAAAACTGGCAAACAAAAAGTATTTGTCTATTATAAGTATATGCGATTAGGTATGGAAATATGCGACTCATTTCCATGAAAATGTGTATAAATTATGTATTAATTTAGTCTTGTTTTTTTCTCTTACAACCATCATTCAACCTGTATCTCATCTGCATCAACAGGTCGATTACCAGTAGTGATGTCTTCATTGGCATTGGCATTAACATCTGCATTGTTAGCATTAGCTTCACCAGTAGTTTGATCGCTTGGGAACATTTGTGCCTTCATGATTGCATCCTTTTCTTCATTTTCTGCCAACTGGGTACTCAACATTTGATCCTCCATGGCCTTTCTTTGTGGTTCTTGAGCCTTGTACTGGTTGACCTTTTCTATGAACTTTAACAAATTTGTTCCAGAAGCAGCATCACTTTCTAACTGTGAATATTGATTACAACTCAACTCCTTGACTCTTCTCTTATGCACTTTTGTCTTCAAATGACTGGCTAATGCCTTGTTATCTTGGAAGTATTTAGCACAGTGGATGCAGAAGTATTGGCCTAACCCTGGCTTGTATTCATCTTGTGGTTGATGTTTCAAATTTTGAATAGACTCTGGAGATGATAAATCTTGATGAATCAAATCTAAATCCCTAGTTCTTCTCTTAGTTTTGTATCTTTTCACTGAATATCTACCCATCTTTGGTTAGTTTGTTTGCTTAATTATAAAATATTATAAATTTTCATATAAATTAACCGTACAACAAAAACAAAAGGAAAAGGTTTAAATCCAACTATATGTAAATTATAATTTTGATTCAGATAAGGGAAAAAAAAAAATTTTTCCAAACTGAACCGTGCGGCTTTATCTTCGATTTACAATTATTTTACAGAGAATGGATGTACATATATAAATATAACGGTAATATTAACAAGTATACAGATAGTAGATAGAATTGAAAATAAATAAATTAAAAAAAAAGCGATGTACAAGTACCACTAAATGCCACCAACTTCATCCATACCGGTAAAGTATTGAGTACTTTGTCGAAAAGATCTTCTCTGATTATCACTAGTCATCACTTCATCATACGTAGGTAACCTATCTTGACTGTTTTCCGTCGTGGTTCTATTAGAAAGCGGTCGAATAAACTGTGGTACAATTTGTGTTTGCTGTTGTGGTTGAATTTGTAGTTGCTGAGGTTGAGGAATAACATTGGAGATGGTTCCATTGGCTGGTTGGATCGTCAGTGAAGTAGCCGACACATTATAGGCCGCAGACCCATCTTCTTCGTCTTCGTCATCAGGAATCGGATCCATCCCACTCAGAATGTTGATCTTTGTCTCCAATGGCACCAATTGTAATTTATCATTGTCCGGGGCATCAGTGAATCCAACAGTTATCAATAGTCTGTACCGTCTCCTTAAGTTACAAGTTTTAAAATTCGGAGGAATATGATCTGGTATGATAGCATTTGAGTACAACGATTTAGGGACTTTAATCTCATACATTGGTTTCCCTGTGTCAGCTTTCAATTGACTCTTTCTAGCATATGCTAAATCCACACAATGTTTGCAACGGTCGTTGAAGAAAATAGTTTCCTTCGTCTCTAATGATTTCTTGTAAGTGTTGACGAAAACTTCAGTCTCCATGATTAGTTCAACTTTTACATATCGTATGTAAACTTTCCCCAGTCCAGAACTTTCACCATTGAACAATTGAAATTCTGATGGCGGAGATTTTGTCAATAGAAACAATCTGTAGTTAGGGTACTTTGTGGGGATCACATACGCCGGGTATCTGAATCTCACTTCAAATCCTAATTTCAATTTGGTAGGTTTAACGTGTAAATCTTGTGGTTTCACTCTAGAATAATCTATTTGAGGAACAGGTGGCTGTTGTTGTTGCAGTTTTACACTTTGAGAGGAAGATCTCCTAGATGGTGGCACTCTTTCATCGATGTGGTTATTGGGCACGAAAAAATCCAGAAATGCAGATCCTGATGATTTTCTTTGAGGGACACTGTTAGATCTACTAGTTGTGGATCTTGTCGGTGATGGTACCGATGTTGGAATTGCAGCCATCTGAGGAGTGGGGATTCTCTGCTCATACACTCCGACAATCTCTGGGTACTTATTCTTCATCACAAAGTCTCGTCTAGTGAATGTCTCTCTGTCATCATTTTTCAACAAATTTGGGTTATCAACGGGTAGAAATATAATCGGTTCCACTTTCCTCATATTTCCCTTCAGTAATCCCTTCCTCTTTGCTGTCACTTTAAGAAAATACGTAATCTGTGCCAAATCATCCATGCCACTGAAACTCGGAGGTAAAATCGTCTTTATGTGAGAGTCATTTGCATTGATTAACTCTATGTCTGAGTTTACTGACTTATGATACAATTGAGCCATGTTGGTCATTTCACTAGTGGTAGAGCAATTACTGTACAAGGGGATCTTGAACTTAAACGGGAAAACATATTTACCGGTGAGGACATTGAATCCCTTGTTGTTGTTGCTATTTCCATTGTTACTGGCAACGGCTTGTCTAAGTTCAGCTGTGGGGAAAATTGTCTGTGTTTCGTATAGCAATCTATGGGTTTCAAATATCGGCTTTGTCTTCTTATCCCGTTTATCCTTGACCACTTCTAGCATTGTTCTACTGATCCCCTCCAACTTCACTTGAATGTTGTTCAAGACTACATCGGAGTGAACTCGCAATAGAATGTGTCCCTGGATCGTATCATAATTGGTGAAAGTGCCCCCAGTGACAGATTTATCGATTCTTATATCAATGTCAAACGATTTAGCCATGCTTCATTGAATTGAATGGAATATGAATGTTAGAAAAATTTTCGTTCTTTTATCTTATCTTTTAACAATGGATTTATATATCTATAATTGTGCGGATGTGTGACAGAAATGCAGAAAACTGGGTATAGAACAGAATGGTATAGTTTGAAACCGTCCAAATGGAATATTGGAAGATGGGGAATTGAGTAATAACGGTGATTTATTGGGAAAATTTTGAATCAATGAATGTACAATGGTGTATTATGGTCTCTTTCGGAATTTACATGTCAAAAAGACATACATCATCACACACAAAAATAGAAATACTGTAAAGAGCAATGGGGAGGAAAAAAAACATGTTTTGCACCCACGCTGGGAGTCGAACCCAGAATCTTTTGATTAGAAGTCAAACGCGTTAACCATTACGCTACGCGGGCTATTTGACTATTTAATTCTTGATGGTTCTTTAAGTGGCTAAAATCTTAAAATAAAAATGATTTTATATTTTCCAATTTCTATTAGCCAAAACTACTGTATAGACCTTTGTTACATCTATTTAATTCAATTAGCTATAAGTACTGTATTTAATTTAGTTAAATAATAGTTTGAATAGTAAAAAGAGGATATGTCTGTCCCCGTGTTAGTGGTTAACAATTGTTTTATTTACCTTAATTGAAGAATTTTTTGACCCATCACTTTTGTTTCTACAATTTTTGATTGAATTAATTAAATTTGAAAAAAATAATTTTCAACAATCCCTCCAAAATATGGCAACAAGTAATTACTTATCTTCCTCTATATATATATATGTATATGACACATGAATTAAAGTAATCCATCTCTTTAACCTCCGACTCCCGACACTGCTACTGAGTAGACTTGACTAAATAGCCGGCCGGCTGAACTTTCTTCCCGCCACCTCCATCGGGCGCGCCAGCTTCGGTGGCTTTCTCTTCGCTTCGCTTCTCCAGGGCAAAAAAAAAATGTCAACAGTCAACAGTCAACAGCCAATGTGGTTAAATGTTTTGATTTATGTTGAAATGAGCTTATCACATTACTTTTGACATTGATAAAGTAATCGTACAAAGATACACACACACAGTCAAGGATGCGTTCTATAAGTGAGATTATTAATTCAATTATTGAAGAATTCAATGTGTACCATTTGTTGAGATTAGTGATAATCGTTGGAGGTTACATTTTCTTCAGACAAAGAGCATTAGATTACATCAAACAAAAGCAAGTGAAACAACAACTTGAAGCAGATGAAAAGCAAAAGGCAGAGAATTTAATCGATAGACCAGAGGATTTGATGAACGATGAAGGTATAGAAGCCAGTGACAGAGCTTGGGGTTGGGGTAAGAATACTAGAAGAAGAGTCAAGAGACAACAAGAATTGTTTGAAGAAGAAGTTGAAAGAGCAGCACTTCGTGCACAGGACAACAGTGGTTACGACAGTGACGAAGACATTAAAGAATTATTGGAAGATTGATAAATATATTTACCACCAGAGGTTTGATTGCATAAACATGTTGTTTGTATCCAACATCCAACCAACCAACATCATCCAATTTAAAAATAAAATGCTTACCAATTCATTTTGTTTCACAACAAAAACTCCAAATAAAAAAACTATGTACTTTTACAAAAAACTTAATTTAATAACAACCATTATATAATCTACATTTTACTATCTAATATCAATATTTATATATAGCTAACTAACTAACTAACTACTTTTCCCTATTAAATAGGTCACACAAAGGAAAACATGTAAATTGTAAATATAGAAATAACATCTCTACACCAGAAAGATATGACAGGAAAAAAATATTTTTTTTCTTTCTGTTCATGGATAGATAGATCAAAAATGGATTTACTATTCTAGAAGCCTTGTTGATATAGAATAAGTTTATAGAAGCTGGACTTTGATACAAAAAAAGAGCTATCAAATAAAGAAGATGAGTTTCAGAGATAGACAACAGCAGAGGACGCTGTTGCCATTTGGATTGGATTACGCAGACATCAGTCAAACCACAGAAGGTGAACAATTACAGTATCAATTACCAGTGAATGGTCCTTTACAACAAATAGAAGATGAAACAGCCAAACAATTTCTATTGTTTTCAGAGATAATGAAGGATAGTTCATTTTACACAGGAACGTTGGCTAGTTTGGCTAATAATGTTGAGAATAAAAAGGATAACAACATATACTTGGAAGGAGGTGTCAATGATGGCATTAAAAGATACTCTGACAGATACAGAAAGCAAATCAAAGTCGGTAGATCAATCGATGATCATCCATTCATAGCTGGATTCTTCCCCGATGAATTACACAGTGTTATAGTGTCTAAGAAAAACAAAAAGACGAAGAAATCTTTGTATTTATCAAGCTATACCAAGGGTCAAGATAAGGATCTAGCTAGTATGATTAAATTAAGCGAAGAAGAAAAGA
Organism: Ambrosiozyma pseudovanderkliftii; assembly: GCA_003707895.3. NCBI lineage: Eukaryota > Fungi > Ascomycota > Pichiomycetes > Pichiales > Pichiaceae > Ambrosiozyma > Ambrosiozyma pseudovanderkliftii. Next base: position 40,235 of record PPLW03000058.1, read on the forward strand.
AACAAAAGGAATTGATGCAAAGATTGAACAACGTTGATGAAAATGATGATGACTTGGAAGAGGAAGAAGAGGAGGAAGAAGATGAAGAATTTGAAGAAGATGAAGACGATGATTACAATGCTGAAAAGTATTTCGATGATGGTGAAGACGATTATGGAGATGATGACGGGGACAATGAAGCTGCATTCTGATTTTGTAACTAAAGAGAGAGAGAGTGAGATTAAAATAAATACGAGATCTCTCAATTTGCATATTTGTATATTACTACTACTACTACTAATTAATGATATAAAAATTAAAATTTTTTATTACCCATAAAAGGTGGATGGATGTATACCGTACATCAAAGATTAAAATACAAAAATAGTAGCAACTAACTAGAAAAAAATAGACACAACAAAAGGTTAATTTATCACAGAAGAAATGGGGATGGTGAAAAGAATTAAAAGTAATAAATAGTCACCGATAAAAAATACGAAGAATAAAAAATCAGTCAAACAAACTCCAATAATAAAAATGAAACACCAAAAAAAAGATAGATCCAAATCAACCCTTTAACTTCATCTTTCTGATTTCAGAATAAGACATAACTTTCTTATTAGTGTCCTTGACGAATGCATTTCTCACTTGTGAATTGTTAAATGCTTCCAGTGGAGTAGGTGCTGTTCTCGGTAAATTCCGTCTATTGTTTTCATCTTCAAGGTCTGACATTTCTTCGTCATCATCAAGGTCCAATGGTGTTCTTCTGAACTTAAAGGCTGAATCCTTCTTTCCCCATCTACGTTTTGGAGCAGCTTCAAACAAAGAACCATATGAGTGGCTAACTTCAACACCATGTGATGGAGGAGAAGGAGGAAGTTCATTTTCACTGTTTTGTTCTTCATCACTGACAATTATAATCGGATTCTTTCTTTGTTGTCGTTGTTTGCTGAGTTGTCTCCGATGTTGCTTTTGTGGCTTTTGTTGTTGTTTCTTTTGAAGGAAATCTTCTTGTCTTGGTCTAATTTCAGGTAATGGTTTGGCCCTGAAACTTCTTCTCAATTCATCTTCCTCATCTTCTTGAGTGTTATCATCTAGCATCGATAATGGAGATCTTGGTTTCTTCACTGGTGAACTTCTTCTGCTGGAAGTGGAAGCACCAAATTCCACTCTTTGTCCCACCTTGAATGAATCATTGTCATCGTCACTGTCACTGTCATCATTGAAATATGATGATGGTTTAGGTCTGTTCGAAATAGATGTAGGAGTAGAAGGTTGACGTGCTCCTCTATAAGATGCACGCAATGACTCTTGTAATTTCTGTTGATACTCTTCTTTGTCGTCCTCATCTTCATCACTTGAATCGGCGAATAGCTTATGTGGAGGTGGCTCCAATCCAAATGTCTTTGCCTTTGGTTGTTCTTCCGGTTGACTGAAAAGGTTCCCAGTTTTACCGAACAATGATGGCAAGTTTTTGTTGATGTTGTAAGCATTATCCCAGAATCTTGACATCCATCCTTTGTCATTGCTGTTTTCATTGTCTAGCTTTGCATCATTTTGATTATCAAATGACAAATCCTTGATGTGCACAGGTTCACTTTCTTCAGATGAACCCGCTCTTGAGCTTCTCACACTTTGTCCATAGTCATGTTCCAGGTCTGGTAGGTCTGGCAGATCGGAGTGGACAGATGATATCATGGACATGTGAGGTCTGAATCCCTCTTGTTTTTCACCGTTAGCCACTTTTGTCAATGTCTTTAATTTCTTGTCTCTCATGACACTGTCGACTGAGATTGGCACTGAAGTCACAGATGGGTAGTATGTCATTTCAAGATAAATTCTTCCTGCTGGTCTGTTGTTGTATTCTAATTCGAACCAACCATCGTAACCTTCTTTCACTGATCTCCTCAATGCAGTGGAGAAATCAATTTTACTTCCACAGACCAATTCAGAGTCCTTCTTTTGTTGATGGTAAATGTTTAACGTCATACTTGTATCTTCAACGTTGTCCAATGAAAACCATAGTTCATCATCAAAGTGTGGTGTTTGACCTCCTCTTGGAACTATTTTAGTTCTTTGCACTTGATCTTGAATTCGTAAGACAACGTATGGAGATTGCTTGTCTAATCTTCTACGATTCGGTAAATCTTGTGCTTTGGTGACGACAACGACAAGTTGATTTCCTGCTGGTTCTGCTTTACTTTTGGTACTCAACGTACTCATAGAAAATTCATTCATATTGAAGTTCTATTAACGTTGGATTGATTGTCTCACTTGTTTCTGGTTAATAAAAGGTATGTATGTGAATGGAAATTGTTTATTATAGTCTTGTAGGGTTTTTTTGACTTTATGTTTTTTTTGACGTTTTTTTTTCTTTAATATCTATTTTAAACATTGAACTTTGATATTGTAGATCATTCTAGTAACTAACGCTACTGAATAATAGTGTACAATAAAGATGAATTTAAAATGGCTGGTTTTATTTACATACTTCCTAATTAGGAAATGTAATTGATCTGTTCCCAATTAGGTAATTTAACAGTGTACACAGCCGTTAAAAATAAGTACATCACGTGACGTACAGGAATCTCTCTCTGTATTATACTAAATGATATCTATACAATACGGACGGATAAACAACACAAGTTTGTCTACTCCAAGATAATAGGATTTCCCAATCTGGTAGTAATACATAAACTAAATTGAAACAAAAGAATTTGTGTTTGTTTACAAACATCTTTTGTTGTCTTTTGTTCTCTTTTCTGGTATAAAATCTCAACAAAAGGACAAAACTCCTTTTGTTACACCCCCCACGGTTTCTATTCTTCCAGCTCCAGGTATAAATATATAGTAATGTTTGAATATATTGAAGGAAGGAAAAAAATATTGATGAAAAGTATATAAATAGAAATAGTAAAAACATAAAAACCGGTATAAAGAAAGTATATTGAGAAGGAAAGGAAGAAAGTAAAACAAAAGTAATCCAAGTTGAACAGAATTTATTTTTTACAGAAGAACAGAAACAAAAAGCAATAATACAAATAAGTTCATGTGTCATAACAAAAACAAAAAGCACAAACACAAACAGAAACAGAAACAGAAACAGAAATAGAAACAGAAACAGAAACAGAAACAAAACAGAGTGAATCGTAGCATGGTTCACATATTATAATCACAGTTAAAAGCCAAACAAACAAGTCACCAATAAGACAACGGCTAATCCAAAGATGGTAGAATGAGAGTCATGGATCAATGAAGCGGCACCAGATTTCTTTGTACTGTTAGTACTACCGTTAGTCAAACCAGAGTCAGTGAAGTTGACACCGACATCTTTCAAGTCAGTGTCTAGGGAACCATCCCAACAGTATTCATCAAAACAACGTTTACATTGCTCACCGACTTCCAAACCTAATCTTTCTCTGGATCTTTGCAAGATGGCACAACCGACACATGCTCTGAATTCATCATCCAAGGTCAAATTCTTTCTAGTGGACACTGCGAACCCGTTTTCAATGATACTCAATTTTTGTTCATCCTTGTAACTCATCTTGTAAGTGGAAGTGTTGGAGTTGTAAGTGTATGGTCTGTTGGCGATGTAAACAACCACTGGTGGAACGTAATCAGTTCCGACTTCATCCATCAAAGAAGTCAAGTTACTACCGTAACAACCAAAGAACGTTGGCTTAGCGGTTAAATTCTTAGTCAAGAACGTGGTTTGATCTGGCACGTAAGGGAAAGCAGTACCATTAGCCTGGTCTGTGAATTGTCTTTCGTAAGTGTACACCAAAGAGGTACCATTCGGCCAGATTTCATCAGTGTCGTAGGAATTATCAAATGCAAACACGACATCAACTTCTCTCTCTGGTTGAATCAATGGAGCCAATGGGATGTTTTGTAAATCTTCACCACCGTCAACAAGGTAAAGTGATTCGGATTCCACGATGGAGTCCAATTCGGCCCATTCACTCTTGTAGAAAGGATTTGGGTACCATTCTGCAATGTCATTGTTTTCATCGTCCAAGTGTTCCAGGAACTTGTCCAACAGGGAGTAAACGATACTTGGTAAACTGGTGGTGTTCAATTGCAGAAGGAATTGGTTGAACAATGTGGAGGAAGTACCAAACACATAACCGGTGTTATCCAAACCAGAGACACATTGGGATTTGTTTTTAGGGAATCCATTAGTGACGTTAGTACCAACGTACTTCAAATCGGCAAACGCGTACAAGGATGGGTCCCATGAACCCAGTTCGAATGGGTTGAATTCAAAAATGGTGGAGTTAGAGTTCAACACCAAGGTGTTTGGTGCTCTACCGTCAGACACCACAATTGGGAATGGCATTTCATGGTTTTTAAACACTGGGAAATCTCTAATCGATGAGAAGGTCATGGATGCACCCGTATCGGACAGGTTTGGGAAGAATTGATGAGACAATGCTCTCCCCCAAGGATCAGTTAAACTCAATCTGTAACCAGCTTCCTTCTTAGCGTCCAATGCATCACCGATGTCATCCCAATAATCAGCGGTGGAGATCACGTTCAAACCGTAAGGGTTGAACATGGAGTTCTCTAAATCCCAGATGGCATCGTCTTGACCGTTCTGGTCGACAATGTCCTGCACAGAGGTCCAATTGTTGAATGCCAACGTTGACAAGAACCATGATCCACCGGACAACCCTGAGATGTACGAGGTGGCTTGTAAGATTGGTAACCCATGATCAGAGCAACCTCTAGTTCTGTTGTCCAATCCAGAGATCTCACCAGCGGCGGTTAACATGGCTCTGTAACCACCACCTGAGAAGGACAATCCAATTCTTGGAATATAAGTGTTGTTGTTATCGGTGATGTTGGAGATGTGTTGTTCCACGTCAAAGTCAGTCATGTTGGCTAAATCCAAGAACCAAAGTAAATTCTTCAAAGTGATCTCATCTCTTTTATCCATCCATTCAGCTTCTGAATCAGAGATACCACGAGCAGCTCTGATCAATCCCTTTTGGTATTCAGTGTCGTAGTCATCTTCAGTCATGTATGAGGGACATTCAACGTCCCCTGGTGCATATGAATCAGTTGGAGACCATGCAATTGCTGTGGAACACGTTAATAACAACACGGTTAACAATTGACTCGTTCTCATTGTGTTGTTGTCTGTGTGTTTTTTTTTATGAAAATCAATTAAAACAAAATGATGTATATACAAATCAAAAAAAAATAAAAAGAAAACAAATTTCAAATGTCAATCAACACTATGATGAAAAGGAAAGCAATTTAGAAAATGAAACGATATATATAATGTTAAAAGAAAGAAAAAAAACCAAAAAAAAAACCAAAGAAGAAACACAAAATGTAAGCTTAAATAAAAAGACGAATAAAGAAGAAGAAATCCGGTAAAGCAACTTAAAATTTCAAAGCTTTGATGCGAAAGTTTGTTCTACAATCCCATAAAATAGCATCAAATTCTCTTCACGATGATCTACAATCTACAATCTATACAATCCATTCACACTAACTAACTAAATAACTAACTCAATCCCATTCAAATCCAATTCCAATCATTGTTGTATATATATATATATATATATGTATATATATTTAAATGTGTACACTGGATAATCGACAAACAAAGCAATTTTTGATCCCGAATTTAAAATTGCTTTGCCGGAAAGGAACCACCAAAATTAATTTTTTTACAAAGCCGTTTTTTTTCTTATATTTATTACAAATTAAATTGTTCCTTTTATTCTTTTATTCTTTTATTCTTTTATTCTTTTATTCTTTTATTTATTTATTTCTTTCTTTCTCTCTAATAACTGATTCCAAGTTAAGTTTGTAAAGAGACACTTCCAGACAATGGTTAAAGAAAGTCGGTTAAGTCCCCCCGTCTCGTCCCATCTCCCAACCCCCAAAGAGAGATGCAAGGGATTTGCGAACAATCGGTGAAGTGAGCAATGTGAATCAACTTAGCCCACTTAACTCAACTTAGCCCACTTAGCTCAACTGTACTGAACATCAACTTCTGATTCTCTTTCATTTAAATAGAAGTAATTTGTGTTTTAAATAAAGTAAACATCAAGTGGAGGTATACTACTTACTACTAGTACTATAATATAATAGTTATAACCTTAACTAAAATAAAAAACCTTCTACTTCTTAAACTTCTTCTTCTTCTCCACTTCACTTCACTTCACTTCACTTTTGTCATAATCACCGACACAGACAAAAAAAAATAATTTTTTTTCGTGTTTGTTAATTGTTTTGATTTATTTACTTTATTTACAGTTAATTCTTTTGTTCTCGTGTTTTGTTTTAAGGTTTCATTTTCGTCTATTGTTTATTGTTATTTAAAGTAAAATTACCATGTGTATTAAAAGTTGAAACTCCCAGGTAGAAAATAAAATGCAAAAGCAAAAAGTAAAAAGCAAAAAAAAAGTAATATATTCTGTATTATGTATATAAGTTTGAACTAAATTTCATCGAATGTATCGTTATCCCAAAGATCTGATTCATCAACTTTATCAAACGTCTTCAGTTCCACAAGGTAATGACCTCCGTCATCACCATCTCCATCACCATCGTTCTTCGATTTGGTCTTTGTCTGTGTTGGTGAACTTGTAGTATTGCTTGTAGAACTTGTTTGTCTGTGATGATGTTGCTGTTGCTGTTGCTGTTGCTGGTGTTGGTGCTGTTTAGGAGTACTCGACGATGATGTGCGTCTCTTGTGTTTATTGGAGTACTGTCCATACGTTTGTCTTCCAGAGAATGATGGTGTTCGAATCTTTCTAGCACCGGCAACGGTTCTATTTGTATGTGGGTCTTGAGTACCGTACGCTTCGTACATTGAATCTGTATCGTTCAATAAATTAGTCTTGACTTCATTGACAAACGACCAAAGATGATTAGACACGGATTGCATCATATCGTTACCGGTTTTAGATCCACCACTACTGGACAGTGTAGACGTAGATGCAGCCAGTGCCTTTATAGGTTCATTGATCTCCTTTTTATCAATCTTGATGAATGCTTCATCTGAGGTGGTGGTGGTGGTCGTGGTGGTACGTTTAGTGGTGTGGAATTCCTTTTGATACTCCTTGGCTTGTTCTTCGTTTAAATTAGGTAAATGCAATTTCTCAAATTCTTGGTAAATTATATTATCAAATTGTTGGAAAAAACTCAATGGCTTTGAAAACCATGACGTTGCACCTCCACTGCCACCTTCCTGGGAATTACCAACATTGGAATCATTCAAAGTGTCAGTGGATGAATCAGTGACGATTAAATCATTCAAATCAGGTGAGTAAGTATCATCCAATAACGGATCAACCACAGAGCCCAAATGGTGTAACGAATTTCTCTTGATACTTTGTGGTGATTTAGGAACGTGTTTATCGAATGGACTGACCCTCTTTGGGGAATTGTTCTTCTCCGTTAACCGTTGCACTAGTTGCCTCTCCACTTTGACTTTCAAATCTTGTAACTCAAATTCTAAATTCCGTTTCCTATTGATCATGTTGTCTATCTGTTGTTTCAATTCTAAAATCTCCATCTCCTTTGATGCAAGTAACCGTAATTTTTCCGATAAATCATTCTCATCTCGTTCAGTTTCTTGTAATTTCTTTGATATAGTGGATCCATCACTGTCTTGAGTTTTATCAAACGATGGCTGTGGTGTGGACGATGCAGGAGGCAATGATGTAGTACTACTGGTGGATAATGGAGCTATAAAATGGCCGTCCAACTGGGAATGGGTCGTTGTAGGTCTCACTGGTGTGGTAGGTTCCATGACATTCGTTGTCGTTGTTGCATTATCATTGTTGCTATTATTGGATTCAAATTGTGTGTTATTATTATGGTTATGTTGGTTGTTTGATAACGTTGGCGATTTTATGGAATTACTTCTCAACCTTGGAGTGAGCAATTGAGGTGTGATTCCACCAACACCACCACCACCACCAATTGCAATAGGTGTATTGCCCGCTATGTGACCCACCGAAGATGGTGTACCTCCTGTGAAACTTAACCCTAAATTGATACCCATTTTTTTACCTCCTGTGCCTGGCATTCCATGGCTGGCATTACTGTTTGTAGACGTTGATGAACCCGCACTGAGTGTACGCAGATGTCCCTTTGCAGTGTTGTCTGTTGCTGAATGTGTTGCTGTGGGTTTAAACTTTGACTCCCCCGTCGATGATCTACTTGATCTTGCCATGGTGTTTGCCGTAGTCGTAGTTGTTTTCTGAGGCGTGGTTTGGAGTGGTAATTCAGGACTGAATGTCTTTATTTTCCCAATGTCCCCATCACCAGTTGAATCCTCCTCATTCTCCCCATCGTCACCAATGTTATCAATTATCGTTGAAAGCTCATTATTGTTACTGTGTTGTTTTTGTTGTTGTGGTTTTACCGTTGGTGTTGGAGTGGGAGTGGGAGAAGCATTCCTGCTTACCTCCGAGGAAGATGAAGAGGAAAGAATTGGATGCAGATGATGAAGGGTATTAGTTGATGTTGTTGTTGGTGGGTTATGGTGATTATTATCCAAACCTGACATTTCTTATACTACCGGTAAGGGGATTTTTTTATTGTTTGGTGTAGTTAATTTCATTAAATCAAACAGATCAATTGTTCCAATTTAGTGTTGTTGCCCCTTTTGTTTACATCAGCCAAACAAAAAAAGCGGTTTTTTTTTTCTTCTCTGGTCGCTTGAGAATTTGATCTTCTGCCGTTTTGAAGTACTTACTTTTTGACACATACGTTTGCTTACGGACATTCTCTGAAACGATCCAAACCATTAGCTAATAACACGCATAATGTCATTTTTAACTCCTATCAAACAAAGTGTATTGAACCCGATCAAAAACGGTACCAGTGGTGATGGTAATGCCATTGTGGAGGAACATGAGATCATCAAAATCACACCGAAACCATCGTTTGTCATCAAGACCAAGATTTTTTCACCGTATAAGGGGTCCACTTCAGGTACCAAACTCTTTATAAACGTGTGTACCCATGATCAAGTGCCGATGATGGACAGCACACCTGAGTTGTTCAAACCAGAGGTTATTTTCCCTATGATTATGGAGAACAAATGGGAGATACCTATATTAACATCATCGACTGGGTTGAGAGACGACAAGGACAAGAAGGGAAACCATTCGTTGGTGATTGACTGTGTGATCAACGATAAGATGATGACTTGGTGCATGATGAACAAAGATTTGAAATTGATTTTAATCGAATGGTGTTTTGACGCTGTGGAGTTTAAATGCACCGGTGACAGACAACAATTAGTGATAGACAGAGATGTGTGTGTGTTGCCAAAGAGAAGCTACATGGGTCACATTGTACCCGACATTGAAATAGATGTACAATCGTTACACAATGAATACAGAGAGTTGAATGAATTGAAGGATAAGTTGAAGGACAATGAACCATTGAGTCTTTTAGAGGCAAAGAGGTTTGCCGAAGAAGAAGAAGAAGAAGAAGAAGAAGAGACAGGAATCATTCCTGATAATAATAACAATACTAATGTTAATACTAATGGTAATGGTAATGTGGATATATTTGGTATTAATAAATCTGTGAAGGAAGGTGGTAAACCATTGATTCAAGAGATCAGTGAAATGAGTATAACACCTCCTGCCGTGGCACCAGTTAAAAAGAAACCAACCACTATTACAAACACTGATACGACAACCGACAAACGTCAATTGAAAACGTTAAAATTAGTCACTGAATTCAAATGGTTGAATGACACTGACACAAGAGACAATTACAAATACATGTTGAAGATACGGGAAGAAGAAGAAACAGAAGAAGAAAAAAGTACACGCATTACCTCCAATAACCAATACACCGTTAAATTGGACAAAATTGATAAAAATTTAGTGATCAGTGCTATGGATAAGGGTAAACCAGTGAAATTCCCATTACCAACCACAGTGGCCATTGAAAGTATCCGTGTATTCAATGTTACAAAAGATGGGATTTTGTACGTATTTGTCAAATAGAATATAGAATACACTCAATATAATCGACGCGTCTATCGACGCAAACTCAAATGCGAAACAAACTTTTGAATTAATAAAAGTAGGGTAGGGTAACAAAGAACAATATATAGAATCGACCAGTCGACGCGACGACTATAATACTAATAATAATAAATTTATTTTATTCTCACTCTCTTTCTCTTTCTCAAACAAACCAAAAGAAAAATTACAAGTAAAAAGTTGCATAGAAATAACAGGTTAAAAAAAAAAAGACGGTTTGTCTAATAAATTAATGGGAACAGGTTGTCCTTCCAACTTCTCCGCCATCCCAGTTTCGTAAAATTACCCAAAAAAAATAATTAAAAATTGTTACTTAATTTTTAATTTCTAACTTCTAGATTGATAGATAATTCAGGGGTTACCAACAAAACAACAACAAAGATCACTTCTCTGTTATAAAAAGAAAAAAAATCTTCAATCAAACACTGATACATATATATAACCAAAAAAAAAAACACCAAAAAAACCCAAAAAAGAAAAGACACCGCTATTTCTTTAGTAAGGAAGGAGTTTTTTTTTTTTTTTTTGTTTTTTTAAACACCCATTCCACTCCTTTTAATTTTTTTGTTTATATATATATATTTAATATATACATATACATATACATATACATATAACGGGTTATATTTAAATAACTGTACATTTTTAGTATCAATCATTGGATTTCTTTTTCAGAATCTATATACCCAAATTTCATTTATTGCCCCTTCTCGTTATCGTTTCATTCTCGTTCCCATTCCACAATAACAACAAAACGCAAACAAATAAATAAAACGAACAAACGGTCCTTTACCTTTACATACATTTAGTCGTACACATCACTCCTTATTAAGTTTTATTAAAATTTTCCTTTAAACAAATCCTACATTATTTTCAAAAAAGTTAAAAATTAATAAACAACAAATAAAGACTATTTACTTCAGGGGGGAATAATAATAATAATAAAAAAACAATTCAAACCGACAAACATAAACAAACATTTTAGATAAACAAACTCAAATTCCGCAAACACAATACAATACAACACTATTATGGCTTCTGCAGACACTAATCCTAACATAGGTGAGGGATACGGACAGCTATTCACGGTGATCAAGGAATTTAACGCTAGATTAGGCGACGAGTTGTCCATAAAGCCAGGTGAAATTATTGAATTGATCAGCGATGATAGTGAATACGCTGATGGTTGGTACATGGGTAGAAATTTAACTACCAATCAAGCAGGTTTATACCCAAAGGTGTTCACAAAGCAACTGACCACTGAGACGTCAAATCAAAGCCCTAATATACTTTTAAGATCGAGAAGTAGAAGATTAACTCCACAAGGTTCTCCAGCGACTCAATACCCTTCAGGTCAATTTCCTTCTGTTAATGGTAATAGACAATTAGCAGGTACTCCTCCAATTGCAAGTCCCACAACTGCAGATTTCTCTATGTCCACCACCACTGATTCTTCAAACACATCTAAATTTTCCACGGTTAATCGTGCCCTGAATGACATTGACAATGCATTGAAAGAATTGGAAGATGAGGATGATGGTGCTCATCACGATGAAGTCAAGACAGTTGATACAAATAGATCATTAGACCCATCAAATTATAGTCAAAGTGACAATCACAACCACAGCAACAACAACAACAGCAACAACAAAAGCAACAACAACCATCACCAAACGGCCACTAATGGCGATCAAAACTTTTCTTCAACGACAAATAATTTGAATTTCGATAAGCATCTAGCTAATGATACCTCTATGCAATTAGATCCAGCGGATGTGGAATCATGGACCCCTGAACAAGTTACCCAATATTTCTCCTATTTGAATTTTGATGTGGAAAGTGCCGGTAAATTCTCAAGACACAAGATCTCTGGTGCCATCTTGGTGCAATTAGAATTGTCATATTTGAAAGAACTTGATATTGCCTCATTTGGTACTAGATTTGAAATGTACAAGGAAATTGAAGAATTGAGACTGGCGTCAAGAAACAAATCATTTAAAAAGGAATTCAACCCTCAACCGAATTATGAAAGCAATAGTTACAGCAACAGCAACAGCAACAGCAACAACAATAACAACAACAACACCAGCGGCAACAATAACTACAACACCAATAGTAATAACAACAACATACCTACATATCAACGTCAATCATCTGTGCATAAACATCTTAGAAAGAGATCACAATCTTTGGATGATATTCAAGGTTTAGCCATCACAAGATCCCCTGAAAGACAACAATTCATCAAACAAGCATCTCGTCCAATGTCCGTGTTACCTCAACCACCAAAGGAAGGTGACCGAATGAGTACCATTCAATTGACCCTATCGCCACAACATGATGTGAATTCTGATGATGACGATGAGCTAAATGATACCACCAATGAACCAGCTGCTGGATTATTTGAATCCCCAAGAAAGGCACCTCAACCTCCTAATTTCCCAAGTCCAATTGCTAACCAATCGTTCAGGTTTGGCGCTGGAACTACCGATCTGTCTGGCAACACTAGACCTTTAAGTGCACTTAATTTCGGTCCTAGTCACAACAGACAGGCATCCAACTCCTCATCTGTGTACACTGAATTAAGACATAGTAGAAAGGGTTCAGCTTTATCATTTACTCCATCTAATAAGTCCCATTTGAGAAACTTGTCTGATGCTAATGGAAAGGATTCTGCCGCAGCAGCCGCAGCGGCAGCTGCCGCAGCTTCAGCTACAGCATCTGCATCTGCATCTGCAGGTGCTAACACCAATACCAATAATGACAAAACTCACAAAAGATATTCATCAATTTATTCTTCAAGTGCTGCCGCTGAAAGAGAAAATGTGTATGATAAATCTCCTGTAAGAAACCCAGTGCCAAAGGATTCAAGACAATTCAGCGGCGGTGATCAAAGCAATATCAAGCTTGAGAACATTAAAAATGGTTCCGGAGGTGGATTCATTCATCCAAATAGCAACATGTCCCCAGAGAGAAGAACTGTGTCTGCTAAGGAGACAACGTCAACTCCAAAGACTTCTGATCCAAAAAGAGTGGCGTCATCTGTTCCAGTACCAACAACGAAGGCCAACCCGGGTAATAATTCGTCATCATTGACCATCAGAAACCTAACCACTCGTCGTGCCACAAAGGCACAAACCTCTGCTTTCCAAGAAGGTATCCGTACTATTTCCACTGATGAAGCCATTAAAACAGCAGACTACTCCGGTTGGATGAGTAAAAGAGGTAACCTATCAATTGGTACCTGGAAACAAAGATACTTTACACTTCATAAAACTAGACTCTCTTACTTCACCTCGTTGAAGGATAAGAAGGAGAAAGGTTTGATTGATATCACTGCTCATAGAGTGCTGCCGGCCACAGAGGTGGAGGATAAGATATCTGCTGTTTACGCTGCCACTACAGGTTCAGGTAACTATTGTTTCAAATTAGTTCCACCTGCTCCTGGTTCTAGAAAAGGTTTAACATTCACTCAACAAAAAGTGCATTACTTTGCAGTTGAGACAAGAGAAGAAATGAGAGGTTGGATGGCTGCCTTGATGAAGGCTACCATTGAACTGGATGAATCTGTTCCTGTGATTTCATCATGTGTTACTCCAACTGTTCCTCTACAAAAGGCTCAAGAAATGATGCAGATTGCCAGAGAAAACGCAAGAGTTAACCTTGAAAAGATTCAACAACAGGATGGTAATTCTAAGGAACCAAATGCAGAAGACGATGATTACAATGCTTCTGATGCGTACAATTCCACTACTAGCAACACAACTAATACTGGACCTTTGACTCAAACTGGTACCTCTACTCCGTCTAGCAATGGTTCCACAAACTTCAAACACACTTCAATCTCAAGTAAGTCTGACATTTTACCAAGTAATGGAATGTCTACACCTTACTTGATGAGTCAGGGATTGCCTACGTTGGATCCAAGAAAGGCGTCAATGAAGCGTACTCCAACGTCAACAAATCCTGTCCCAATGATTACAAAGCTAGATGCCATAGATCCAACTGGTAAAGAATCTACACCACCTCCAGCAATTAACAGCAAGGATTCAGTGCTTGGTTCACCATTGCAAGTGAGATCCAATTCACCAACTGTTAATAGCTCCCCATCAGCTACTGGCTCCACTTCTTCTCTGAGTGCTGCCGTTGGTGCAGTTGGAAAAAGAATGATGCCTTTTAGGAAAACTTCTAAAGAACAGTAGCGACAAAGCACCTGTCTGAATAACCAACTAAATTCAAAAGTCATTCTTTAAGAACATTCTTCCACTATACCCGTCTAACAAATAATAATAATTTAATAATGATAATTGCTGGAGTTTTCTATCAACCCCTGAGGTCGTACCATTTCGTCTGTTCTCCTCTACAATGATATGCTTTTCTATGATGTTACTTTAATTCTGTTTCAATATTTTTTCCTCCGTTTTTCTCTTTCATATTTTTTTTTGCTTTGTATTTTGTTTTCGTTAGAGAAAGTCCTTACACTTGTTAAAATGTTTCATCACCCTTATGCTATGTGGATCATTGAACTATTGTCTTAGGAACCAATGTATAATTCTAGTTTATTTCACCTGTCTTATATTTTTATAAGAAATATCTGCTTCTTTTCTTTATTACTTTTCTATCTCTATACTTTCTTCCATTGATTCATTCTTTCTTTTATACTGACTTGTTTTATAATATTATTTCCTTTCTTTTTCGTTTCTGTTATACTATCAATTCTATTTGAATCCTTCTTATCTTTTGTTTTATCCTGGTTTTTGTTCTCTTTTCCTTTTAATTCAAGCTGAAAGTACGTATATTGTACTCCTTCTTACTCAGAAGACTGCCAAACTTTCCCCGCGTGTCCGCTAAATTAATTATCTCGCACACCAAAAAATGGGAGATACGATATGATGACCCATTGTATCAGCCTAAGGTGATGACTCTATCTGTATCTGATGAAAAGGGTTATTTGCAAGTTAATCGTAGAACAGATAAAGGACACACCAAAGTTACGAACAATTAAAAACACACAGTATCAAAACATGCCTCATTACATTACGTTAGCGACTTGTTCATTGAATCAATGGGCATTGGATTTTGAAGGAAACAGAGATAGAATTCTAGAATCAATTAAGATTGCCAAATCTAAGAATGCTTCATTGAGAGTTGGTCCAGAATTGGAGATATCAGGTTATGGTTGTTTGGATCATTTCTTGGAAAACGACACTTATTTACATTCATGGGAGATGTATGCGAGTATCATCTCCGACGAGTCCACTCATGGGATTTTATTAGACATTGGTATGCCTATCATTCACAAGAACAGAAGATTCAATTGTAGAGTGTTGAGTTACGACGGGAAAATTCTACTCATTAGACCAAAGATCTTCCTAGCCAATGATGGTAACTACAGAGAGATGAGATATTTCACTCCA
Source organism: Ambrosiozyma pseudovanderkliftii (assembly GCA_003707895.3). Taxonomy (NCBI): domain Eukaryota; kingdom Fungi; phylum Ascomycota; class Pichiomycetes; order Pichiales; family Pichiaceae; genus Ambrosiozyma; species Ambrosiozyma pseudovanderkliftii. The sequence goes on from PPLW03000058.1 coordinate 55,668, forward strand.
TGGTTGAAAACCCAATATGTGGAAGAATTTGTGTTGCCTAGAATGATTCAAAGAACCACTGGTCAAGTGACTGTTGACTTTGGTGATGCCGTGATCAGTACATTGGACACCTGCCTTGGTGCGGAGACATGTGAAGAATTGTTTACCCCTCAGGCACCACATGTGTCTATGTCATTGGATGGTATCGAAATCATCACCAACTCATCTGGTTCTCACCATGAATTGAGAAAATTGGATACAAGAATGTCCATGATCACTGAAGCAACTAGAAAATGTGGTGGTATATATTTATACTCCAACCAGAAGGGGTGTGATGGTGATAGATTGTACTACGATGGTTGTGCATTAATTGTCGTCAATGGTAAGGTGTTGGCTCAAGGTGCTCAATTTTCATTGTTGGACGTGGAAGTGATCACTGCTACTGTTGATTTAGAAGACGTCAGATCGTACAGAGCATTGGTGTCTCATGGTTTACAAAGCATGTCATCCCCAGTGTACAAGAGAGTGCATGTTCCAATTGAATTGTCACCACAATCGTTAACTTTTGATTTATCTGTGACTCCAACCTCTGAAAGGGCTATCCACTATTACAAACCTGAAGAGGAAATCGCGTATGGACCTGCTTGTTGGTTATGGGATTATGTTCGTCGTTGCAGAGGTTCTGGGTATTTTATCCCATTGAGTGGTGGTATTGACAGTTGTGCCACTTCTGTCATAGTGTATTCAATGTGTAGATTAGTCGTTGAGGCTTGCAAGGCTGGTAACAAACAAGTCATTAAGGACGCTCAATTAGTGGCTAATATGCCAGAGGACTGGACTCCAAGTACACCACAGGAATTGAGTGGGAAAATATTCCACACTTGTTACATGGGGACTAAGAACTCATCCAATGAGACTAGATCTAGAGCTAAGGAATTAGCTGGAAAGATTGGAAGTTACCATGTTGATTTAAACATGGATAATGTTGTCAGTGCACTTGTTAGTTTATTCGAAGTGACCACCGGTAAGAAGCCAATTTACAAGATCTTTGGTGGTTCTAATATTGAGAATTTAGCGTTACAAAACATTCAAGCTAGATTGAGAATGGTCACAGCTTATTTGTTTGCTCAATTGCTACCATGGACCAGGGGAAGAACAAACACTGGTGGGTTGTTAGTGTTAGGATCTGCCAATGTGGATGAACAATTGAGGGGTTATTTGACCAAGTATGATTGTTCATCTGCTGATGTCAATCCAATTGGTGGTATTTCCAAAACTGATTTGATCAGTTTCATCAGATGGGCTGAGGTTAACTTTGAATTGCCAATTTTGAGAGACTTTATTGATGCCACACCAACCGCTGAATTGGAACCTATCACTGACACCCATGTGCAATCTGATGAGGCTGATATGGGATTCACTTATCAAGAATTGAGTATCTTTGGTAGATTACGGAAAATCGACAAATGTGGACCATACTCTGCATTTATCAAGTTGTTACATTTATGGCAGGGTGAAAAGACACCGGAGCAAATCGCCACCAAGGTTAAGAGTTTTTACTGGTACTACAGTGTCAACAGACACAAACAAACCGTGAGCACCCCATCTTACCATGCTGAACAGTATTCTCCAGATGATAATAGATTTGATTTGAGACCGTTTTTAATCGATCCAAGATTCGCTTGGGCAAGACATAAGATCGATGAAGTGTTGGAGAAATTGGACAACAAAGAGACTATTGACACAATGACTGTGGATTAAGTAAAATAAATAAATAAATAAATAAATAAATTAGTTAATTAGTTATACAAATAAATATATACTATTTTTTCTTCCATTTTTCGTTTAATTTATTCAACATATCCAGTTGGGAATTTGGTGTAGTTGTGACATTTGTATCGTTTCTCTCTATAAATCCTAGTAAATTAAGTGCCATTCTCACTGGTGAATCTTCATGAATGAAATGTCCAATCTTGTTACTTTCATCAATTTCAGTCTTTGTCAACGTGGTTAAAGTGTCATTCAACAATTGATCGTTTCTAAACACTGTCAATTGGTACCGTCCTTGCATTTGACCAATCATCAAATTTTTATCCAAGTAACTGTTGTTCGACAGAATCAACAGTTTTGATATTTTATTTGTAATGTTGACAAAGTTGTACGACAACCCAACAAACCAATCTTGCCAATACGGTTCAGTCTTGACTAAATCCAACACCCATTGGTAATACTTTCCCGAACAATCCTTGACGAACAATGGTGGCACTGATGCCTTAGCACTGTTTCCATTGTGAAGTAACCCTGTACTCATATGCCAATCGATGGCACCTTTCAATGATTTAAACAATTTCGGCACACCGCTTAAGTACCCCTTCATTGACCCCAAAGCCTTTATAGCAGTTTCTTCGACAATGTCAATCATGATCAATCCCTTAACTTGTTGGAACAATTCATCTCTGAGCCGTTTGTTTGTACCTTGATCTTGTTCGTAAAGAGTCCTTGATATCACCGATCCTCCTAGAGAATGGCCTAACAGGTAGAAATGAACGTTGGGGTTGGAGACAAACGTTAAATCACTGGTGTACAATTTATTCAATAGAAATGCAAAATCATTACATAGTTGGTCAATGGACATTTGATAATTTGGATCAACTGTGGTCTCCCCCGTGGTATTGTTGGTGTTACGGCGGTTCAACACATTGGTGGTACCGTGGCCTCTAGCATCGAATGTGAACAAACTAGGTTGTCTTTTGAAACCCTCCACTTTCATGGATTGAGATTTCAATGCCTCTGAGAATTTAGCAAATGTCATACCCGATGAACCAGCACCATGGTGACACACTAATATTATTTCAGGGTCATCCACCGTTCCAGGAATGGTAGATGGCTTTGAATAATACGTTTGAAACAAGTAACCGGTGTTAGGATTTCTGTAAATGTCAGTCTTTGAAAAATAATCCAATGGATCAGGTATTGATTCAGTTTTACCATCTTTGCCTGTCGGTAATGATTGTGATGGCTTTGCAGTTGTAGGTCTTAAATGTTGAGTGATTGGTTTCAAATCACCTAATTGATCTTCTTCATCTTCACATTCATCGTCATGTTCATCTAGACTTTCATCAAAATCAAACCCTAATGCTTGTTCTGCTTGCCTTAGTTTATTCTGAAACAAATGTCTTTGGAAATTCGACATTATACAATTAATGTAATTTATTCAATTGTACTCATTTATGTTAAGTTATAGTATTAAATGAAAAATATCCACTGTCATTCCGTTAGTATTATACATATTATTTATCATTCCACACACTCTCTCTCCCTCACTCTACTTCACCAATTTGTGGGGGGGGGCAAGAAATTTAGATACAGTCGATCGACCCAAATAAACCAACAGAAATCGACCTCCTGATAACACAGAGGTTTTGTCCAAATAAGATACACAATTCCAAATACGGAAAGAGGGGCAAAGACCTGGCAAGAGAGAGGGGGTGTATGTGTCTGTGGTACCGAAATCTAATAGCACTCCCACTCAATTCAACTCAACTCAACTCAGCCAGCCCAGGATCCAACTCCCGCGCCACATCAAAATTTCCTCTGTCGGTCATCTTTTTCCTTTTCTTTCCCTGTCCCCTTGTCCCTTGTCCCCAGTGCAAAGAGGCGAACTAGCGAGACAGCGAGACACATGATGGGGCCGGCTGTTGACAGCCGGAGTTCATGCGATGAGGTTGAGGTCTTGTGGATAGATGGCACTCTTGTGAAGTGAGATTTGGTTTTGGTGGGTCTTTAATCTTTTGTCTTTTGATCTTTTCACTGTACATACATACTTAATCTTTTTTTTTGTACTATCGGAGTTAATTCGATCAATATATATATATATATATGATAATATATAGTAATGGATCATTTATTATTTAATACCTAGTTTTGATAAATTGTATTTGTTTAAAAGAAAAGGGGGCAAAGGAGAGAAAAGGAAATGACATGAATCTCGATGTTATCGGATTATACAGTTTTACTGTTTTTCTTTTTCAAAAAAAAGTTTTAATTGATTAAAGACCACAAATTTTGTTTTCATTTTTATAAATAGACCCAGAGAAATAACAAATCAGAAAAAAAAACACAAAGAGACAAAAGATAAACAGAGATAATTTTTGATGAAAAAAGATGAAGTAAAATAAATAAATAAATAAAATGGTAAATCATCTAAAACAAAATATGAGTGGAGGACCAAAGAGAAGAGAGACGGAGAGATAGAGAGAAAAGACATGAAGTGACAAAGAAAAATCTAAATAAACCGAATGAATCACTGTGAAACGTAACAAAATAAAGTAAAGTAAAATAAAATGAAAATAAACCCTGAAAAACACACAGCAAAGCAAAAAAAAACACCTTACCTAATAGTAATGACAAACTAAAAATGACAGAATCAATAAAAGATAGAGAGAGAGAGAGCAAAGAATTAATTTGATGGAGAATTCGATTTGACACCTTGATCCAATTCACCGTGTTTGAAACAACATCTTTTACCGTATCTGCAATGACCGGTTTTCAACCAATTGATACACAGTTTAGTCTTCCAATTATCAGCTCTTTTCACAACTTTCAATTCGTGTCTACCATGAGCAAATTGACATTTACTACCGTATGGGCAACTGCCTTTAGTTTCAAACTTGACACATAGTTCAGTCTTGTACAGTTGTTTATCAACTTTGCCTAGATTTTCAGGACCAGGAGATGAAGAGAAGGAATTTGGAGCATGAGAGTGGGAGTGGGAATGAGAGTGGGATTGTGATTGGGAATTAGATTGTGATTGAGAATGAGATTGAGAGATTGAATCACATCTCTTTTTAGATCTTTGTAATAAAATCAAATTTTCTTCCGTTAAAGGACAATCAACAGTACCGTTACAACATGGTTGTTGTTGTTGTTGTTGTTGTTGTAAGTTTGATAATTGAATGAGATCGTTTGGTAATCCCTGTAAAGAATTTGAATTTAACAACAAAGAACCCATAGTATTATGTTGTTGTTGATTATCAAAGGATGAATCAACCAATGTGGCGTTAGTGTTTGTAGGTGTAGTGTTATTAGAGTTATAAGTGGTAGTAGCAGTGGTGAAGCCATTCATTAAATTTGATGAAGCATTAGTAAATTGGAATTGTTGAGATGGTTGCTGTGGCTGTTGATCCCATAAACCAGGCATCATACCGAGAATCTTATTCTTATCAGCATTGGCTAAATACATTTCGTCGTTCAAATCAGCCAACAAATTACTAGTGGAATTTGTTGGAGTGTATGAAATAGATGTTGACGTTGATGTAGAAGACAAAGAACCAGATTCAGAGTTTGACGATGAGTATTCGACACTACCGGAGTGGGTGTTTTGTATTGGAGTAGTTAATGGTTGTTGTTGTTGTTGTTGTTGTTGTTGTTGTTGTTGCTGTAGTTGTAGTTGTTGCAACTGTAACTGTTGTAACTGTTGTTGTTGTTGTAACTGTTGTTGTTGATAAGCCACGGAGTTATTGAAAGGGATCTGTTGTTGTGGGTTCAAATTCACTAATAAATTATTTAAATTTTGATTATTAGTTTGATAATGAGTTGAAGGGTCTAATTCAAGCATATTATTAGTATTATTGTTGGTATTAGTAGTTGACCGATCAGTAGTATTCCAAATACCAGTGTTGAATGAATTAAAGCTATTGATATTAGCATTCATTTGATTCATATTCATATTCATAGTCATTTTTTTTTGCCTTTTTTTTCTCCTTGAATGAATGTGTGTAAATTTTAGTTAGTTTTAGACCAAAAGTGTGGAAATGGCAAAAAAAAAATTTTTTTTTATATAGTAAGTTGGTAGTAGGAATAATAATCCGGAGTAGTAGTATGAGGGAGGAGAGGAGAGGAGAGGAGAGGAGGAGAGATAGAGAGAGGAGAGATTGAACTGGACTATTAGCAGAATTTTCTATTATGTTCCTATCTCAAGTGGAGGTTTTTTTTCTTTTTAGTTAATATGAATCCTTTTGTCTTTGAGTCAAAGAAAATGTGAAAATTTGGTCCAGGATTCAATTCAGAAGAAGAAAACAAACAAACAAAGAGGAGAAAAGAAACAAAAGGAGAAGGAAACAATACCCGTTAATTTCTTTTTTTTTGTCCTGGTGTGTCGTTTAAAAATGTAGGATTTGTTCTTTTTTTTGTTTTGTTTTTCGGAGTGTTTTATCTAGCCAGCTAGTTTTTTTTAAAAAGACAACAAAAAACAAGTATGATTTAACAATTGATGAACAAATGAAATTCGAAATTCAAAAAGAAAAAAGAATTGAAATCACAAAAACAAAGAAAAGAAAATGAAGAAGAAAGTAGATCAAATAGATAACTATATGTATATATATATATAGTCAGTCTATAAAAATAATTTTTTTTTGTTAAAAACAGAATCCTATCGGTCGAAACTTATATGAAACTGTGAAATTGTGAAACTGTGAGAATCGATAATTGATAGATAGAACAGTTAAGCGAGCAAAAAAAACAAAAAAACTAAGGGGAAGGTCAATTCAAAGCAAATTATATATATATATATATATAAATGAATAAATATATGTATAAATTGGATATAATAATTATAAGAAATAAATAGAATTGAGTTAGAATTGAAATAAATACTTTTCAAAGAAAGGATAATCACTAGTTTATATATATGTCAAAAAGAAATTTGGCAGCTTGAATTTACCATTTACTCTTTTACTTTTAACTTCTTGTAAAAGATTTCAAAAATGAATATGAGTACTTACTTTACTTCCCAAGCTAGCCCAATCTATTCTCCGATAAAATCCTCAAACCTTTAAATTCAGGAAATTTACTATTTATTTATTTATTTTAGCTGGTGCACGGGCGTGTTCAATGTATAAACATTGTGAGGAGATATTTTTCTATATTCTATTAATGTGGGTCGGTCATCTCGGTTATTACAAGTAATGTAATGGTTATCTCTTTCGTTCTTGCTTTTGGGTTTTCGTTCTCGTTTTCGTTTTCGTTTACATTTACGTTCTTGTTCTTGTTCTTGTTCTTTTCCTCGTTTAGCAAACTAAAACATCAATTGGTTTAAACGAGCTAAATTAAATTATTCAATGGATTGAATTTTGAATTTGAGTGGATGATCATTTCCCCAATTCACACCATAAAATTGCGATATCGGACGAAATCTTTTGTATGTATATAATACATTTTGTATACATTAATTTGATACAGGTAATTTACTTGATTTTTACTTTAATTTGGTAATTTTTCATCAATTGATCCGATTCGTAAATTGATATTTCGTTTTTTGTTTTTTTTTTAATCAAATTATACTCTCTTCTTTTCTCCTTTATTTTTCAAATCATTTTCCCTTATTTCCATTTGACTTTGAATTAAATTGTATTGTACTGTATTGCAACTCATTACTGTATTTGTTAACTTCGTCATCTCCGAGTAAATTTCCATTCAATTTACTTTATTTGGAGTTTTTTGTCCTTGTCCTTGTCTTTGTCTTTTTCTTTGTACTTTCTTCTATTCTTACTTCCATTGAATTAAATCACATTACATATTTAGTGTTTCTTTTTTTTTTTCTCTCTGTCTCTTTTTTCTACGATCTTTACTATAATGAGTATCGGTGATCAACTATACTGTAATTCAAAATTTAAAAAAAAAAAACAAAAAAAATTTAAAAATTTATTTTATTTGATCTTGATTCTTTCCTTCTATCTACTTAATTATATCGGTGATAAAAGAAAAAGTATCAAATATTCAAAATCAAAATCAAAACCCAAATTTATAAATTTAAATTTAAATTTAAATTTGAATTACAGTCTCAGATTGTCATATAATGAAACATTGCTGTAATTATGTGGTGTTGGAACCACAATGCACTCAACATCGCCCCTAGTAAAAGGAGGTCTTCCCCTGTCTTTGTCAAAAGGAACAAAGAAAGAGGAAAAATCACTGTAAATTGATCATAGTCTTTTCTTCATCGACTGGTATAGTTGATGAAGAAAGGAGAAGAATCTTTTTTTTTTTTCTTTCTTTCCTTACACAAACTATAGGAAAAGAAATGGAAAGAAATGAAAAGAAAAAAGAATTGGTACGTTGGTAACCTCGATTTAGGAGATCTCTTTGGAAAATTTGCCAATTTTTTTTTCTTGACGCGTCACATTTCCAAAAAAAAAAAAAAAAAGAAGAAGAAGCCGGGTAAGAGTTCTATCACGTGACGTGAGAAATCATACCTTTTGTCTCTCTCTACTCTCAACTCTTAAACCAGCACATACATTAAATATTAAAACTGGATCATGATATATAAAAATATACATAATTAACTTGATTCAAAAAATTTACAACCCATTCCATTCCATAAATACATAAATACACACATACACACATATCACAATGTTTTTACAATTATTAGCGATCATTGGAACGGTACTTGGATTCATTGGTATAACATTGGCCATTGCTTCTGGATTGTATTACCTATCAGAGATCATTGAGGAAAATTTACAATTGACGAAAAGATTCTTAGACAAATCCATCAAATGCATATCCGTGTTCTTGGTACTACTGTACTTGTTCGATGGGTTACCATTGAAATTGATCTTGTTGTCGTTGGTGACTAACTTTGCGTATTTCAAGAACTTGTCCAGTTTCCCCAATTTGAAATTCCTATCACCAAGTTTCATCACTTGCATCGGATTGACGTTATTGAACCATTTCCTTTGGTTCAACCATTTCAACAACCCATACATCCCATCAATAGATGAAAGATTGAAACCTGATTTCAAGATGCCTCATTACCCGAATTTCACCGAGATCTCGTCGTTTTTCGGATTGGTCATTTGGTTTGTACCATTTAGCTTTTTCATCTCTCTCAGTTCCAATGAATTCAATTTACCAACTACCATCGACAAGAAAACCGATGATGGCAATGGCACAGGTACAGGCTCAAGCAATTTGATCAAGTACTGTCTAGATTTAGTGGTTAAAAAATTTGTCGAATTCTTTGAATTATTTGGTGTTAAACTCGGTAAGAAAAATGATCGTATCAACCCAAATGAAATGTACATCTAACCCCCATCATATCATATCATATCATAACATATCATATCATATCTTTTCTCATTAACTATATGTTCATCCTTCCCCTCTGTATACTACTTTTACTCTATCTATTTATCATCTTTCTTTCTATCTATCTATTTATCTCATTCTTCTATACATAAATACTGAGCAAGTGTTATATATTCAATGTTGTATCAATCGTATCGTTATCCGTCCTAGCAGTTAAGGTAGGTGATGATCCTCTTGACAACGATAAAAGATCTAATCCGCCCTTTTTACCACCGTTGATCAACAACCTTCCCTTCCCAGTTCTTGTGTCATCACCGTCACCACCATCAACACCATCAACACCCGCTGATGGCTTTCTATTCGTCGAAGTCAATCCAAATTGCTTCATTTTATTTTGCACAGGCGATGAGTTTTGACTAGTTCCATCACCACCACTACCGGCAGAAAAACTCGTATTCAGAGATCCAACTAAATTCTGAGATGATGCTTGTCTTTGATGGTTTACTTGATTGTTCAATTCCAACTTGCGGAATTTGTTCTCTAAAAACTTCAATTTATTCTCCACTAATGACATTGTCTCTTGCTTTAATAACAAGGAAACAAATAAATACGCTCTGAATGTGTTGATCTCCAAGAATTTATCGTCAGTTGATCTTTGAAACAAAATAGGTCTGTACAAGAATTGCACAATTGGAATATCCATTTGATAAATCAACTCCTCAGCAAATTCAAATTCAGTTTTATTGACTCCTTGTTTAACCTTGTTTAAATGTTTTAACAAACACAGTAATGTAGAAATGGAGCATCTATCCATATTATTTAAAATATCATTAAAGTATTGTGCAACATCCATTGGATCTTTAAAATCACGGTAATTCTCTAAAGCCATGGCAATTGGTGGAATCACAGAGACATTTAATTCAATTAAAAAAATCTTCAACAATAACACTAAATTGAACTGTTTCTCTTTACATTCAGTGATCAATTCATCAATTAATTTCTTATTTCTTGAATAATGATTATCGTCATCAACTCTTTCTTCTCTTTTATCATCATCAGTAGTACCTTGTTGTGGCTTTGTTGGTTGTCTCATCGACCAATTCAAGACTTGTGGATCAATTTCAGCTAATAATCTATCCAAGTATTTACCTTTCAATTTATACACTTGATCTAAATTGTATGGGCTCAACCAATGGGCTTCTATTTGTTCCAATGCATATTCTTTTTCAATTTCTTGAATGATAGTGTAGACAAAATACGGTAATGAATTGTACATTAGGTAATTCTGCTCGACATTGTGTGATTCAAGTTTCAATTGTAACGATAAATCATTGTTAAATAAGATGGTCCAATTTTTAAAATTAGGGAAACAGTTCAATTGATTGATCAATAATTTGTTCAACACTTGGTTGTTCAATGCATGCGGAGTGTAATAACTATCGTTTGACATCTTAGCCAATGATTTGTAAAAATCAGACATTTTATCCAAGGAATCCAATTTTTTCAAAAACAATTCCTCCTCATTGATTGGCTTTAAAATCTTGATCACTTCCACCAAATTACCACTGATCTTGTAAGTGATTTGGGTACGTTCAAATTCTTTCCGTTCAACGTTATTTAAAATCTGACTGTACGATTTCTCCAATTCTCCACGTTGCTGGGAGAATTCCTTAAATAATTTCAAGAATCTACTGTATTTGGGTTTGTACTCTGTCACTATGGCATCAATTTTCTCTAAATCTACAGTGATTTGTTGCTCTTCAGAGTAATGGATGATTTGATGGAACAATGGGGTCCATTCACATACTAGTGAATCATCTTCAATTTTGAAAGTGTACGCTTGGAATAATGTTTTCTTCACTGGGAACCTGATTATCTTTAAATCAATGTAGTAATTGATCAATCTTTCGATTTCATCGAATCCAATTTCAAAAGTGTCCTTTAACAATCTGATCAATTTCTTCACCTTGAACACTTTGTAATAATTAATGAAAAACACAGTGATCGTCTCTAATTGAATGGACTCTTCAAGGAAACTCAAATGTGATTGGAATTCTTGGAAATTGGTGAAGATGTAATCGAATCTTGAATTGGTGGTTGGCTGTTGCAGATCATGATCGAACTTGGTCATTAATTCGCCCAATGATGATGCTCTACCAGTGGAACTCGTTGATTGTAAATCAGATATCTGGGCCAGTAAATTGTTTAGATCATTGGAGAGATTGTTTAAATTGGTCATAATCTTGCCGTAATCGTCCAATTCTAATGCAAATGCCCGTGCATTTTTATCTATGAAAGATTCATATGAGTTAATGAACGATCTTAACGGTTTCAACAAAGTCTCTTCTATTTTAGTTTTCGCCAGTGACGTAGTTGGCTCTGGATCGATCAAATACGAATGGATGTCTAGCAAGACAGATTTTAAATCAGAGATGTCATTTTCGTTCTTGTCTATTCCCAACTTAAACTCTGATTGTTTCAATTGATTGAATGAGTCTATGTAAGTCTTTTGGAAATTTAAGATAAATGTTATCAAATTGTTTAAATTCTCTTTGTGTTTATTCAATGATCTGACTAAATGTTGACACCCCTTTCTGTAATTCGAGGACCAGTTCAATTGATTCAAATGAGACACATGGGATTTCTCCAGTTGACTTTGTAGATTGGAATCATGCAACTTTGGTAAATTCACAGACTCATTGAGAAACGATGTGTCCTTTGCACCATTGGTCAAATCACCATAGGGCTTACCCCCAGTAGTATTAGTATTGGTCGATGATGTAATTGATATTTTAGGAATATCACCGGACATGATTTAATTATGTGTTGGACAGGTAAACTTCGATTTTGTTTATTTTATAATTGTTTGATTGTTATTAGTTTAGAAAAGAGATATTATACAAAGGGGGGATATACAAAAAGTAAAAAGGATCCATTACTAGTAATATGTGAAAAGGGGGAATGTTTGCTCTTCTTATGATAGTGTGTGAACCTCTCGATCGCGTTTAAAATAAGTTTCGCACACACACTACACATTCAAATAATAAATATAGAACAGACCATCTTGTTCATCAACTCCTCTACAATCGGTCCACTCTTCTACCGTTTGTGATGAACAATCCATTGAACGGTAATTGCACATTGTACGGAATTTTGAAATTGGGTAAACTCCGTACCAACGAGCGGTGATGTTGATCTCTTGAAGTGATAGACAGTTGACCGATGGAACAATGGATCCATTTGAAATCGTACAATTGATTACCATTGCAAGACATTAGTTTCTCATTGATCAAGAACGTATTGATCTGTTCCACTATTGGTTTCATGAGTTTCATCGATTCATCATTCACCATCAACGATATAAACACTTTGTCCCCGTCTTGATTGGGCAGTAATGTGATTGAATCGAACGATACTAGAAGAGGAGTCCGTGGTGGCTGTACCTTGTGTAACGTATGTACCAATGCATCGTACCTTGATTCAGGTAGACTGATGTTATACGATAGGGAAATGTGAAATTCTTTCACTTTTTGAGTCAATTTATCGATGTAACTTTGATCGTCTAGACGAAACATAGAAGGGTAATTATCAGATAACTGTTGGTGTATTCGTTCAACATGATCGGTGAATGCGTCAATGACAGACAACGTTGGCACTGTGGAAAGATAAACAAATATAGTTTTATTATTTGTACTTGAATCGGTACCGATCGAGTGTTTCTGCTTGTTCTTGTTCTGGTAAATCGGAGCTTTGGAGTATTTCAAATTTATATCTAATGGCGGTGGTTGAAGCTTGGTGATTGTACCATCATTATCATTATCAACATCAGAGTCATGGTCAGTGTCAACATCTGATGAAGAAGACGAAGATGATGAGTAATTCAATTGATCCATGTTGATATGATTTATTCACCTTATTCACCCTCTATTCACCCACACAAAGAAAAAAAAACCTCTAAGATACACACACACAAGTCAAACTATCCAACTTTAATCTAGACTTACCAATTTAGTCAATCAAACTAACCCAAATCCAATTTCATTTCTGTTTTCAGTAAATTGGAGAGGCACAACGGCTAACTAAGGCGTTAAAAAAAATTGTTTGTGCATTTGTTCGTGCACAGCCATTAAATTTATTGTTTGTTTGACTGGGAAGAGAATGTTGAATTGGAGAGTTAGTGGTTTCTTTTTTTTTACTCCTTTTTACAGTTACAGTTTAAATTGGTACATTTAAGACATTGTGATATGTCCCAGAAGTATGATTTGGTAATCAATGCTTCTTTTATTGCTTATGGTGATATGTTGAATGGGTTAATTTATTTCCCCTGGATGAGGGTATTGTAATTGTAATTGTAATTGTAATCTTGTGTTTATTTCATTTACCATCCTCCTTCCCCTTTTTTTTGTCTTTGACTTTGACTTTGACTTATTTTTTTTTGTTATATTCTCTTCATTTGTTAATGTTTAAAACATAGTGAAGAAACTTTCTTTTTACTTTAGAATTTACTTGTACTTACATATCAGGAGTCAATCATTTACTGCAGATTATGATAGGAGGAGGGAAATCACTTTTCAGTCGGTACAAGAAATCCACAGAAGGGTCTCTTGACGACAGGTACAAGGATAAGGACAAGACCAAAACCAAGAAAAACAATCAAAAGGAACAAGACTTGAATGGGAAAATCATTGTCAAGTCGAACACAGACAGTACTTCTTCTATTGAAAAACCTCAGAGATTACCGATTCAACAAAAACCGTCAATATCACAACTACAACCAGTGTCACCAAGGGAGCCAACTACTAGGTTATTACCCATGGTGAGTATCAAGAAAACCAATTCCAATCCATCCATCAGTGGTGATTCCAGTGTTAACACTGGCACATACACAGACAATAGAATCAGCCAGGGGTATTACTCTAATGATGGAGATGGAGGATCAGACAATTACGTTGGATTATTCACTGAAAAGACCTCATCGTCTGTTCCTACGATCCAATCAACACAACAATTTGAACAGATTGAACAGCTTGAATCACCTCAACCACCACCTAATGTGTACACCCAACCACCTGCACCGCATCAACTGATATCGATTGGAATGAACCAATTACATCCACCGATGACCAACACCACCGATGATTCAAGTACCATGGGATCGACCAACAACGATGAGAAACACATCATCAAACGAGCAGATGTGGCTAAATTCAAATCATCTACGGATATGGTTATCCTGCCACTGAGAACTAACCCGGGAAGACAACGGGAACCGACTTCGTACCCATCGATTATATCGATGAACGGGTTCCCACATGATAGGGATAGTGCATTGCCAGTGGGCAATGGCAGTAGTGATCTGGACATTGGTGGATTCAGTGCATACAGTGGATCGCTGTACGCAGATTCATTGGATTCTCAAACTGGATTCATCCATCAAGATAAGGACAAGGGTAAGGGTAAGGTTAAAAGCCTCAAAAGAAATGGTGACATTGAAAAGGGTCAATACGGTTCTGACAGTGATGATGAAAACCAGTACCAATACACTTCCAATGGTGGGAACCGTCGTATGAATAATGATGACATTCAAATGATCGGTATCATTTACCTGTTACTGTCTATTTTGATCCCACCATTTGCGATTTTCATCATGATAGGGTACCTTGATAAAGTGTACGGGAGAATACCAATGTACATTAAAATCATCAGTGGATTGTTAGCACTTACAGTGACGGTGTTAATTGTCGTTATTTTAGCTGTGTATTTATCATAAGAAAGAAGAAGGAAAAAAAAACTGGGGCTCACTGGTAACTGGTAATAGATATGTGTTGTGTCTAATCTATCTATAGATAGAGCGTCTATAATTTATTGCATTTCAATTCAATTTCAATTCAATTCAATTCATTCATCCGTTTATCTTTTATTAATGTTTTCTCTTTTTTACTTCACCTCGTCTTTTTTTTTTTAGAACCTTTGTATATTAATTCTGTTCAAATGATAATTTTTTAAATGTCTACTAGTAATTGTCAATTATATATATATATATATATTGTAGGGAATTCCGATTACTTTCACCAACTCCCACCCACCCCGCGGTAAATTCAGATTTTGTATGCCCTCCTCACCCCCCCCCTTATTGTTTAAATCAAGTCAGATTGCTACACACGATACGTTAACTTAACTGAGTGCAGGATCCCATCACGTCACAGGACAGGAGGGACAAACAGGAAAGACTCGCACCTCACACCCACCCTTACACCCAATTTGCCCTCGGCCACTCTTTGTATCCTACCTCCTACCTCCTTCCCCCACACACACACACATACACTCACACACAAATAACCGTTAACTAACATTAAACATAAAGTGTATATATATACATTATATACATTATATACATTATATATACATTATATACATTATATACATTATATATATACACATTATATACTATAAATACATTTTGTTAACTTGACAATTACGATAGTACTACTAAAAGGTTGTTTCCTTTTAACTTTTTTCCTTTTTTTAACTTTTAACTTAATTAAATTCAACAAGAGATTTAAAACAAAATCACGATAAATAAAGGAAATAAAGAATACTTTTCTTTTCTCTCTTTTGTTGTGTCTTGTATTCATTTCATTTCCTTTAATTCATTCAATTTTGTTCTATTTAGTTTTCGTTTGCCTTTCATTTTGATCGATCGATTGAACAATTTTATTTTATTTTATTTTATTTTATTTTATTTTATCTCTCTACGAATTCTACCAATTAAATCTTGTGGGTTTTATTTAATTCTTTCTCTCATTCTTTTTTTTTGTTTGTTTGTTTGTTTGTTTGTGTTTGTGGCCATTTTCGTTTCTTTATCTCAACAAAGGTATATATATATATATATTAAACTATTTCATTACTATCATCAATTAAACATCAACCAATCAATCAATCAATCAACATCACATCAGACCCCAATTTGTTTTATCTCCATATTTTTTTTTGGTTTACTATCTACTTCTATCAATTGTGTACACACACTCACGTCAATAAGAAACAATAGTTCCGAGGCTTGCCGTTTCAACTACTTTTACACAGATCAATACCATTCTTATTCTTATTCCCCTTACCCTTACTCTGTACACTCCCCCCCCCCTCATTCCAGTTCCTTTAATTATACCATTCATTGGTATATATACACACAACATATTCAGGGTTATTTTTTTTTTTTTTTTTTTGAAAAAGGATCCAAATACAAATAAGAATTTACACAATATGGGTAATGCACCAGCTAAAGAAATAAGATCAACTCCTTTCGGTAAGGAGTTTGGTGCACCAACTGCAAGCAAGAAGAAAAAGGATAAATACAAGAAAAAGGAGGAACATTTGCTGAACCTGATAGTCAGAGACGAAGAAACCGTCGATGGCGGGTTCTTGGCACCGTTTGGTAATTACAATTACAATTTAACGTACAAGACGTCAATCGTGAGAGATCTTATCATTGATAGATGTTTAGCTCCATTCTACACTCCATTGGAGGAGTTTGATCCAAATTGGACAGATGAAGAACTGTTGAATGTATTGTATTCATTGGATTTACATGCCAAGATATCCATTGAAGACTTTGAGAATTTGGAGGAGGAAGGTGAAGAGGATCCAGATGATCACAAAATTTACCAATCAGTGAATTCATTGAAACGGAAGGAGAATAAATTGTTTAAGAAGAACTTTAAAAAGAAATTGATTCAATTGCAAAATGATGAAAATTCTAAATTTTTAAAAGAAAAGAAAATCCAATCGAATGGTATCAAGGTGTACCCACATTTACCATCAGATGATTTACTGTTGACTCTTTACAGAAGTGCAGAGGAATGTCCAATTTGCTTTTTGTACTTTCCTAAAAACATGAATGTGTCACGGTGTTGTGACCAACCAATTTGCACGGAATGCTTTGTGCAATTGAAACGGTTGGATCCTCATCCTCCACACGATGAGGACACCGCACCAAGTGTTGACTCTGTGGCGAATAACACAAATAAACAACAACAGCCAACGACGACGACGACGACAACAACAACAACAACAACGGCATTATCATCTGCACAACAACCATCACAGCAAGATTTAATCAGTGAACCTGTGAATTGCCCCTTCTGTGCAATGTCTGATTTCGGTGTGATATACACCCCTCCACCGTTCAGAACTGGACTAGGATCTAACACCATTCAACCAAGTGATTACAGATTATCCAATGTCACACACGACAAGCAAATACCAACAAATGAAATAATCACTAGAAAGAGACGTGATTCGTTATTAGCCGATGCCCCTGGTGTGGTTACTGTGGATCAGATAAGGCCTGATTGGGAACAGAAATTGCTGAATGCTAGATCGAAGTTAGCCAGACGGTCAGCTGCTGCCACTGCATTGCATGCGTCATCGTTGATAGTTGCTGGATCAGGTGGTCGTCATGATCACGGTGGGTACGATTCCCGGCATGGATCTATCAGCAATTCCATCAATGGAGCAAGTTCTGTGGCATCCAGAAGAAGAAGTTCAGCCAACAGAATCGTCATCACTAGTAGAAGAGAACAACTGAACATTGAAGAGAGAATGATTGAAGAAGCTATGAAACTGTCATTGTTAGATGAAGAGGAAAGAAAACTGAAAGAAAAGGAACGGGAAAGAGAACGGGAGGAAAAGGAAAGGGACAAGGACAGACATAGAAAATGATATGATTTTACTTTTATAGATTCCCGCATGAATATCGATATATATTGTTGAAGTCGATGGTCCTGTTGACGAAGGTGTTTGGTTGTATTTTCTTCTTTTTTTTTCTTTACTTTTTACTTTATTTTACTTTTGAAATGTTCTTATTTTTGATTTTGTCAAATTAGGGGTTAAAACTATATGCATATCTTTATATACTGTCTTCTCTTTTTCTTCTCTTCTCATCCCTTATCACCCCCCCCCTATCCATTTCATTTTTTATGTTGTTATCTTTGTATGATGTTTTAAATCTGGCTTTTAATTTTACTGTTCTCTGTAATTTTTTTTTATTTTGTATTGTTTGTTGTACATTCTCTACCCCCCACCCCCAGTCCCATCAAATATCCTTTTTCATTCATCAATTTAATTGAAAAAAAAAATGAAATTGAATCTTTGCGTACAAATAAATTGTAAATAGTTTAATTTCATGTACTATACTGTACATGTATGTACAATTCATTAAAATCACCATTTTAACAGACAATTAGACATCTGCGAGAGTAAGCAAGACAAGACAAGACTATTGTCTAAACTGACACGATTGGTTGGGTGGTGCTTTGTTTCAATTGCTTCATTTCGTTGTTAATTTTTTTTTTTTAAAATAAAAAATTCATTTCAAATTTCCTACTACTACTGTAGGACTACATTGGCCCTAAAGGTTGGTTAGTCATTTGTAATTTGTAACTTATATACAACTTTTAATAATAATGAAAATAATGGTGAAAATCATGGTAAGTGGCTGTTGGGCTAGAGGGTGTTTTGTGCCAGCCAGCCATATATACTTATATATAATTCAATTCAATTCAATTCAATTACCTGATTAGGAAGGGCGGTTAATTGTAAAAAATCCTCACTTTCCATGAATTTACTCTACCAAAACCTCTCGTTAACTATGGTTTACTTTCTCAAAATCCGGACCAAATTTCTGGAAAGCTTAAAATTTTTTTTTCCTCTCCTTCTCTTCTCTTCTCTTCTCTTCTCTTCTCTTCTCTTCTCTTCTTCTCCCTCTCTGTGCAACAAAGGGGAAAAAAAAAGAAAATTTGAAGAAGAAAAGTCAAAAAAAAGTCAAAAAAAAAAAGGAAATACACACAAAAGTTTTATTTATTTATATTTTAAGTTTAATTTATTGGTTATAGTCATATCATATTGTCAAATTCAAATTCCATTTCCGATTTCCATTCTTCTATCACTAATAGTATTACAACTCATTACATTTACATTTTACATTTCATCGTTTTATGAACGTTTAATAAACAATTTTGTTTTCTCCATTTTCATATTCATCATTTATTGACTCTTTTTATTTTTATTTTGTTTTTGTTTTTTAAGAAATATTATATTCATATTAAAGATATCTTTGGAATAATTTAATATCACATATTTTTTTACCAAAAGAATCGACTAATAGTATATAAAACCATCTATACACATATAGAAACAACAAAGAAAAGGAAAAACAACAAAAACTCAAAAGATGGAGAAAAATTCTATTTGGGATATTTACTCCAATGCTAAAAATTTATTACCTCTGTATCCAAGAATACAAAACAGAAGTGTCAGAGAGGAGTCAAAGAGATTACAAAGTGATAAATTCAAAGATGATTCATTGATCCACGACGACATGATGGATGAATTCATCAACGATGACCACATTACCAATCCCAACACCACATCCACTATGAAATCTGATTTGTTCGATTTAGGTATCGGTGAAGAGGATTATCTGACTCCATTTACAAATTCCAACTCGTCAACGTCTCCAAATTTTATAAATTCATTGAAAAATTCACACAATTCAAGTTTGATAACACCTCCCGGTGATAACACAAACAACACTGGTAATTCAACGGGAGTGAATACAACTAGTACTACTGCTACTACCACTACTACTACCACCACCACGACAATCACTCCAATGTCGGTGTACTCTGACAGTCCTAAAAGTTCCACAACAACGGCAACTACTACAAACACTGTTATTAATAATAACACCAATAACACCACAACGACAGTCACCAACGACAATAACAAGTATTCCAAATTATCCGATGACTTACAATTGAACATTTCCGATTTGTTGGATCTTTCAAATGATAAATTTCTAACGACAGAATGTGATTTTGAATATTTAAAGAAATTACACGATGAAAAGGAAAAGCAAAAGGGAAAGGAAACAAAGGGAAATGTCACCAACTCTGATAAAATGGATGAAGATGAACCACAGCTACAGATAAAACAAGAACATCCACAACCAAAACCCATACAACAACAACAACAACAACAACAACAACAACAACAACAGCAGCAGCGGCAGCATCATCATCATCAGGAAAGGCAAAAACAACCAATTCAAATTAAAATGGAACGTCCTTCGCACATTGAACCCTCTCAACTAATAAACCCTCAAGTTCCAAATACATCTTCTTCTGCTTCGTCATCACAAACCTCTTCTAATAATTACCAATCGTCAAAACTCTCATCATCGGCTCCGGAACGAAACCCAACTGCTAGTAAACCAATATCCAAATGTACAAACTGTGGCACTACTAAGACTCCTCTTTGGAGGAGAGACTCTCAAGGTAACACTCTTTGTAACGCATGTGGATTGTTCCAAAAGCTTCACGGTACAATGAGACCATTGTCGTTAAAGACGGACATAATCAAGAAGAGAAATTCAAAGAGACAATCCATGAACAATAATTTGAGTAATAGCAGAGAATCGTCTCAATCATTTCAAAATATCCCAATACAATTCAAACAACCTCAAACGTCTGTATCCTCATCTTCATCATCAAATTCATTCTTTTTGCCACATACTCCAGCTGCATCTGTTATGTCACAACAACATTCACAACCATTATTATCATCATCAACAACACAAACGTCAAATTCATCGTTCTTCCCTCAAAGTTTCCCTAATCACACTCCTATTGCTCCAAGACCAAAAAATGTTCCAATATTACCAAAGCCAACAAGAACATCCACTCCAAATACCCCTTTGGCTACTACACCAACTACTCCAATGGGCTCATCTCCAATAACTGCAACGAATCAAGGATACAACTCTACATCACAACCTCAAGATATCCCTCAAACTAAGAGAAGAAAATCTAGATTGAATTTATCTAGTAACTTCTCTCAACCTTCATCTCCAATGAACAATATGACTAACAACAACAATAACACTTTCAATTCCCCAGTGGCTAATTCTCCTATGTTTTCTATCCCATCACCTGCTGCCAATCCATCTATTGGCTCGAGACATGGTTCATTCTCCTCTATGTCTTCGTACAATTTATATCAAGATATTAACAGCAAGAGAGGTCTATCTATCTCTAGTCAACCTGTGGCTGCATCTCAATTATCATCATCACAATTGTCCTCTTCATTTTACGGAAATATGGGAAGCTTTCAACAACAACAGCAACAATCTGTTACTTCTTCATCGTACAGTAACAATAATGCGACATCTCCAGGTGGTGGCAATAATAATAACACTGGCAACAACGGAAGCGGTAATTTGGTTTTCAGACATGCTCCCTACTCTCAACAACCTATTCAACCGAGAATGTCCAATTTGAGTAAAGGTGTCATTAATTCGTCTAAACTTGCACCAACGACCACTAATTCAAATTCCAACAGTGGACAACAAAGTGGTCTTGTTATTGCTGATCAACTTACCTCTACTAATAATGGTAATGAAGGGTTCAATCCAAGTGGTGAATCTACTAATAAAATCGACATGGATGATTTAGATTGGTTGAAGTTTGATGTTTAAAAAAGAAAATGTTAGAAAAAAATGATTCACTTTTTTGTTAAAAAGCAATGTTTAAAAATCCAAAAAAGGTCCTTGGTTTAATTCTATCAATTAATATGTACATAAGATATCGTAATAGAAATAATCCTTCATTAGTCATGATTTTTAAATATTGTTTATTGGTTTTATATATAGCTAGCTAGCTCTCTATCTTTTTGATGGTCTTAATTTTGTTAACAGTGGTGTTTTTCGATTTACGTTAAGTGTTTTCTTGTTTTTTTTTATCACACTCTATTTGGTTTTTGCTTTCTTTTTTTTCTATCTTCTTTTTATGATTTTTAGCTCTTTAATATATTAACCATTTTCGTATTAAATAGCCTTACTTACTTAGTTTTGTATCGTCTATACTGTAGTTTGAGGTAAGACTTAAAAAGCGAGTGAAAGTTGATCAGATCAGACGCGCTCTTCAAAGAAACGCTTTTTTTTCTTTTAGTATAAATGTTTTGTAAATACAAAACAGGACCAGTAAGTAGAAGACAATACAAAGGCCAGGTCAAACCAAAGCACACAAGCAACTAATTTACATATTGTTTGGTTGAGTCATTGACAGTAATGTCCTCTTTTGAATTCAGTGATGATGAGGAGGATTTAGTGTTCATTACGTCAAAGTCCAGATCAAATAAACAACCATTGGGAAGTGCCGTTAATAAATCATTTACAATAGTTAAAACTGGACAATCCACGATAACAAACACTGGTGGTCTAAACAAATATGGTCCCGATATAGAATATGAAACTATCAAAGAAACTAATGTGTCATTTGGTCCGACACACCATGAACTAAACGTTGATAATTTAGACACTTACGTGTATCCTACCAACTTTGAAGTCAGAGACTACCAATATGATATCATTTACAAAGCACTGTTTCAAAATTTACTTTGTTCTTTACCTACAGGTTTAGGTAAGACATTCATTGCTTCAACTGTGATGTTGAATTTCTACAGATGGACTAAAACTTCGAAGATTGTCTTTGTAGCACCTACAAAACCATTGGTGGCACAACAGATTAAGGCCTTTTTCAGTATAACGGGTATTCCAAGTGATGACATTGCTGTGCTGTTGGATAAATCTAAAAAGAATAGAATGGACATTTGGAATGCTAAAAGAGTGTTCTTTTCAACACCACAAGTGATAGAGAATGATTTGAAGAATGGTCTGGTTGACCCGAAAGCAATGGTATGCCTTGTCTTCGATGAAGCTCATCGAGCTAAGGGTAACTACGCATACGTCAATGTCGCCAAATATATAATGCAATACAATACAAGTTTTAGGGTGTTAGCATTGACAGCCACTCCAGGCTCCACCACAGATGCAATCCAAGAAATCATTGACTGCTTGTCTATTTCTAAAATTGAAATGAGAACAGAGGACAACGATGACATCAGAAAATACATCAAAATGAAGGAAATTGTCAAATTAGACTGTGAAATTGTGGATGAAATAGATGTTATTGTGGAACAAATATGTGATGCTGTTTTGCCTCAATTGAAGTTAGCCAATTCTTCAGGAATATATGACATAACAGATCCAAGAAGAATAAATCATTTTAGAGCAATGGAAAAATCACAACAAATTATCAGAGATCCAACTTTAAATGAAGGTGTGAAATGGACATATTATTTCAGATTGGATTTGTTAGGCATGGTTGGACAGATGTTAAGAAGAATAAACATCTATGGTATTAAGACGTTTTATTCCTACTTCATAGAAAAGTTTGAAGAGTTCACTACAAAATATGATAATAAAAAATCAACCAACAAAATCAAGGCATCATTTTTTTACAATGAGCATGTGAAACGAATGAAAAGACACGTTGAACAATTGATTTTGAATGATGAAAAGGCAGCTGAGAATGGACATTGTGTTAAAGGAATGTTTGCCCATTCAAAACTCAAGTACCTTATCGAAGAATTAATTGAATTTTTCAAACAGCATGATAAGAATTCCTCTGTCATTATATTCACAGAATTCAGGGAGAATGCACTAGAATTAGTTCACTGTATAGAGTCAGCTAATACATTTTACAACTTACCAAATACATTAAGACCTCATATTTTCATTGGACAAGCAAAGGAAAAGGAGAAATTCGATTCAGCTAAATTCTTGAGTAAGGGAAAGAAATCAAAGAAAGGTACCGCTAATGCAACTGCTGCATCAGCTACTACAGAGAATTCCAGAATTGATAAGATAACAACTACCTCTGAAATGGCACAATTGAAAGGCATGAACCAAGGTTTACAGAAGCAATTGATTGAAGAGTTTAAAAGTGGGAAGTTTAACATTTTAGTTGCCACTTCCATTGGTGAAGAGGGTTTGGACATTGGTGAAGTTGACCTAATTGTTTGCTTTGATTCTACTTCATCGCCTATTAAAAACATTCAAAGAATGGGTAGAACTGGTAGAAAAAGGGATGGTAAAGTGATTCTTCTGTTCTCTTCGAATGAAAGGGACAAGTTTGAAAAGGCAATGGATAACTACCAGTATATTCAGAATCAATTGAGTTCCAGTAAGGAATTTACTTTTCCTCAAAGTGATCGAATTTTGCCTAAAAGCATTACTCCAAGGGTTGAAAAGAAGTTCATTGAGATTCCTGAAGAAAATGAGGAGTTGATCAAAAATGAAGATAGTTCAGATGCCTTCTTGAAACTTATGGCCAAAAGAAACACCAAACCCACATCAAAGTCAAATATGAAAGGAAAGACCGCCACTAAGTCCAAAAAAGATGGTAAGGTTCAACGAATCTTCAATATGCCAGATAATGCATTTACTGGGTTTAAGAAAGTCAGTCAACTTGTGAAAAGAACTGATTCTGATAGAAGTGTTGCTGAAGAGAGAGAAAGCAAGAGGAGAAAAACCCAAAATGACTCAAAAAATACGTCTTATGATTTGCATGAGAAGCCTGACTTTGAAAGTGATAGTGATAGTGATGGAAACAAGGACGATTATGACAAATTTTGTTCAGATTCGAGCCGTTTATTTGAGAGGTCAAATATGTCCGGTTCGAATAAAGTTAATAAAGAAGTTGCTCACTCAGAGAAACCAAGCAAGAAAGTCATTGACAGTTTGGAACTTGAATCAGATGAGGATGACCTGTTGTTTTTGTCGAGTATACCTAAAGCTACTCGGGGAACAAATGTTATTCCAAAGCAATTCAACAATTTAACTCCTGATGAATCTAATAAAATTGAAGACAGCGGTGACTTAGAATTTACAACTGCAAAGAATGCCTTACCAGTGATTGAACATCCCAGGGAGAACAAAGAATTCATTACAAGTACTGCTAGCGAATTTTCATTGAGTGAGCCTGAAGGCAAGAAGATCATTGAAAGTTCTGACTATGAATTCAGCGATGATGGAGATGACCTATTATTGTTGAACTCTAACGAAAAAAATGACAAGGATGTTAACAATAATAGGAGGTCAAACACTGTGAGTGCAAAGGGAAGTGACAGTCTGTTTGATGATATTGATTTAGATAACTCAGACGATGAGATTTCAAAGGATGACATATTGTTTAACACATCCAGTAAACATGTCGCCGATGTAAACATTGGGAAAGTCTGTACCAAGGAAGAATACACCAATTCCACAAAGAATGAAGTTACAGATAAGGGTATCACCAAACAGAAAACCTTGGGTGTTTCAAGGAGAAGGCAACCATGTCTCATTGCCCCCTTGATAAAGGAAGCCAATAAAAAGTTAAAACAACTCTCTGGGGATAATGTTGTTTCATCATCACAAGTGAAAGTGGATCAACATGACTCTTATGGTGGTAGGGATGAGAATCGAACTGCAATTGTTCAGAGAAGTGTGTCTAGTTTTGATGAGAAGTTAATCTCCGAGCAACAAATAAATGACCTAAAATTAAAGTTTGAGAAGGAGTTTGATGTTCTTGAGAAAGTTAAAGGAACACTTAGAAAGATACCTGGTATCAATTTCCTGAAATACGATAACCCAACACCAGGGATACTGAATAAACGGTGCAAGGTATTTAAAGTTCCACACTCGATTGAGTGCAAAAGGGCCATTGATTATCGTGATTTTGTCTCTGATGATAAAAATTTGGCAAAGATTGTTAATGATTACAAGAGAAGTGTTTTCAATTCCATTGGGAATGAAACAGAAACTGATACAGACGTGAGTCACTTTGTCGTTGATGAATAATTCTGAAATACAATAAATATACAGCGTAAATAAGTTATTTATATATACATTATATATAAAGTACCTTACGTAAGTGACATGTGGATCGTAAAACTTTATAGATTATAAATAAACAAATGGAAAAAAAAAGAGAAAGACATGTATCTAAATAAGAACAGGAAAGAAAAAAATTAGAATAGAATAGAATGTAGATGTGAATGTAATGTAATGCAATGATAGTGGTATATAATAGATAAAAAATATAGGAAAAAGGTAATATATGTGTGTAGGAGGGAGGGGGCAAATGTTAACCTGAATCAAACACTTTCAATTGTTTTCTTTTGAAGGGTAGACTTCTTAGTGTATTTAGACTTTTGTCTCCCTTCTAATGGAGGTAATCTTGGTCTTCCTCTTTTTCTTTTCACTATTCCTGAAGAGGAATCATTTATCAAGAATTGTCTTTCAGTGACTAATTCTGGCACTTTAGAATCAGCAGGTGCTGGTGGAGTTTTATCCGAGAGTAGGTGTGTTGGTTGGTGGGTTTGAGATTGAGATTGAAGTTGAATCTCCGTTGAGCTGGGTTCATTTATGGAGGAGGAGGAGGATGCATTGTTCATCAATTTAAATTTTTGAACGGTATTTGACGAATTTTTCTTCACTCTATTGTGGGTTTCTTTCCTCACTTTAATTGGATCAGATGATGAAGATGCAATAGTAGACGATAGAGGTTGAATTTTTCTTGGTCTACCTCTCTTTCTTTTAAGAATAGAAGGTTCTGTTGTTGTAGTGCTGGTGGTTGTGGAGGATAACTTTGCCAAGTTTAAGTTTGAGTGTTTAGTAGGAACGGTCAAACTGGCATTTAATCCTGGAGAGGAGACACACGACAACGACGAGTTTTCCTCATCTTCAGACAGTGATGACGATGGATCATCTTCCAATGTACTTGAGTTATTTAACAAGGGACTTTGTAATTGTGACTTCTTCCCATGTCTTTGGATTCTTTCCAGTTGATTCAACACGTCCACTTCCACATAGGTTCTTTGCTTGTTCAAACTCAAACTAGTGTAAGGTAGAATATTCGACGTGGACAATATCCCATTGTCATTATTAGAAAAGATATCAGACAATGATGTATTGCTGTTGTTGTTGCTATTATTGTTGCTGTTGTTATTATAGTTATGGTGATGTTGAATGACAGGTTGAGGTAAAAGAATAGCTGGATTTGTCCCAGGAGCCAGCTCCACATCTATCTTTGGTATTGGCAAAGGTACATTTGGAGGCAATACTATATCAGGCAGTTTTTGACTGAAATTCTGTGGATATATTTATTTTGAAAGGATCAAAAAATCATTTCTGTTAGTATTTTGTATATATACACGAGAATGAGCAAATGGAAGGGGGAGAAAGGGAGAGGAGAGGATATTATACATACTGTAAAATTCATTGTTTGTGATTTCGTTAAATGGTATTAAACGATCCTGTGAATGGAATGATATATAGATATAGATATGTATATTATATATAATTTGATTTTGATTATATGAAATTTGAAGGTTAAAACTGAAATTGAAACTAATATATAAAAAAAAAGAATAAAAAAGAAGTAAAGAGGGAAAGAAAAAAATCAGTAAACTTTTTTATTGTTGTTTTGGTTTTTTTTTTGTTTATTAAAATAGAATTAGAGTTAAAATGAAAAAAAAAAAAAAAAAAAAAAAAAAAAAAAAAAAAAAAAAAA